>VUQK01039784.1:0-13464 GCA_015106715.1 Bujurquina vittata
GGGTCTTTGTGGCCTCTGTACACAACCTACGGGAGTGTCCCCCCTCATGTCCACATTTATGCTTGTGTAGCTGGATTATAGTGTGCTAATTACCTTGCGGTCGTGCTGGTGTTTTATATGCGGTGCTGGCTGGGACTTTTTTTGGTCCTCGCTCTTTGTGTTTCAGCAGTCTGTCTCCAGGAATTCGCTAACATTTGTTCATCCTTACATTAATGCTTTGATTATTATTCCTGGTTGTTATTCTCTGACTGATGAAGCAGCCGGCGAAAAGTAGCCGGAAGCGCACAAGGACTGAACAGGTTAAACACAACGTTGTGGGCTGCGTGGACCCGAAAAGTAGTCACGTTTCTCCGTGCACGTCAGGTCACCTCATAGGGTCAGAGCGGTTTCCGGAGCTGCTTTCTCTGCAGAGCGCTGCCATTACTTTAAGGAGCAGCGCGCTGAGCGCACGTACGCACATGCACACGCACGCACGCAGTTGCCCTATGGCGCTCCCAGCTTAAACCGAGAGCGGGTTTAGAAAATGACAAGAAAATGAAAGTTTATCTATAATTTCAGTTAGTTTTAGTTAGTTTTGTAACCTCCCAATACCGTTTTAGTTAGTTACCGTTTTTTCCTTTTAATTATAGTTTTTATTTATTTCAGTTAACGACAATGTTTTTTCAATTTCAGTTTTCGTTATTTCGTTCGTTTTCGTTAACTATAATAACCCTGCTCGTGACACCTGACATCACTTTTGCTTGTCTCGCCGTGACCCTCTTCATACGACAGATAGCAGTTGCCTTTGTCAGGTCCAGATCTGTGGTGGGCGACAGTTTTGTACCCTTTCTCAAAATGATGAGCCCAGGATTGATGTCTTTCACATACAATGTTCACTTTTTTTACAGCGTAACTCTCCACAGGCACATTCTTACATGGGCTCAACAATAGTGATGGCACTGTTCACATGACATCACTGCCCCCAGGAATTCTGGGTGTTGTGTTGCTTATACCACACTGCATGCATGCTCCATAGCTTTTACTCTTAACAGATTTAACAGGGTTGTTTTCATCCTTCTGTTTATTTCTTTTTTCAGATTGTTCTCTACGAGAACTGTCTTCTGGTCCCACCACCGGCAGATTCAGTCTACCAGAGCCTGGACGCAGCCAGCAGGGAACAAGAGCAGCCCTACTTTACTCTCAGAGATACAAAAGCACAAATGCTCTTGTATCAATAATCCTGTATTTGGACCTGGATTTTAAATTGTGTGACAACAGACACAAGTGGATACTGCAGAATGCACAACTTTGAAAAAAAAAATCTACTTTCTTCACTTTACTACAAAATATTTAAAGATTATTTGCCAATAATACTTTTTTCTTGCTACTTTTGGTTGAAATAACTTCAGCTACAAGATGAAATTAAGGGAGGTGTGGTCTTCCCTGAGCAGAGTGCAGTTTATACTGAAAAGCACCACCTGGGGGTGCTGCAGCAGTGCTTACAAATAGGACTAAATTTCTCTCCAGCATGTCTTGGGTCTGCCATGTGGCCTCCTCCCGGTAGGACATGCCTGGAACACCTCACCCAGGAGGCATCCTAGTCAGAAAGCACCTCAAATACTTCCTTTCCAGATGGACCGGTGCAGTGTCTGCATCACTGTAGCCACAGTCTGAATCTGTCTGTTCAGACTGAGTCCAGAGCCCAGGCTATGCATTAAGATGATCACAACTATATATAGCCAGTATCTCTCATCACACTCTAGCTCAGGCTTCTCCCCTACCAGAGAGGTGATGTTCCATGTCCCAGTTGCCAGCCTTGATAGCTGGGGATCAGTTTTCCTTGGCTACTGGCTGACACACTGCACCCAACCGCTATGGTACCTCCTGTAGGTGATTGGGCCTATGGGAGTGTCTTCTTGTTGGGCTGCGCCCAGTGCGACCCCACCAGCTTCCAGGCAGTCCCCCTCGGGCATCCTGGTGGGGCCCGAGTAACCCTATCCTGAACAGTGTAAATTTTCTGGCCTCTCACCCAGGGTCAGTTTGCCTTGGGAGAACCCCTCCACCATGACAAGGTGTCGATTCACCGAGCGGTTCAGTAAATGCTAGGCCTATAGCAGCATAACTAAGGGAGAGTTCAGGGTCACCTGATCCAGCCCTAACTATAAGCTTGATCATAAAGGAAATTTTTAAACCTACTCTTAAAAACAGAGAGGGTGTCTGTCTCCTGAATCCAAACCGGGTGCAGGGTTGCACAGAAAAGGGGCCTGAAAGCTGAAGGCTCTGCCTCCCATTCTACTCTTACATACCTCAGGTATGTAAGGGAAATTTAGCTTTTAGCTACATTTTCATTTTCAGCTACAAATAACAAAGGCAAGTTTAGTTTAGTTTAGTAGCTTTGTGTTTAATGTGTTCTGTTTTAGGCAAAAGGAATGTTACATATAATTGTCTTTTTGCCAATAAAGAAAACTGATTTCATTGAGATAAAGATTTTAATTTTTGAAAGTCCTGAAATTTGTAAATAAATTACTTCAGGAATTATACTGGATCATTTGACGTATACTTTGGTATACGGACTGTATTTGAGTCTTTATGCAGGGTTTCAATTTTTCAGCCTTTCATTGTTTTCAGTGAACAGGGTCATGGTCACTTAACTTAGCTGAGATGGGGAGGAGGGTGGAGCTGAGTGTGTTCAGATGCAGAAGCGAAGGAAGTGAGACGCTCCTGGTTTTCCAGTGAAGAAGGACGAGGAGTTGGCGATAAACCATCAAAGCCTCAAAATGAAATTCTGTCACACTTTGATCTCCTTTATCCTCCTCCGTGAGTACATGCAAAGCTTTAGTTTGTTACATTTTTTAAACGTGCGTGTGTGTGTGTGTGTGTGTGTGCGTGTATTTATAGTTGATCAGGGGTTTTTGTACCATCTTCAACCAGCTCACAGAGAGTGCACCTTTCTTTTCTGCATAAGCTGCTTCAAATATAGTTTTACATGCCTGGTAGAGCTGATGAGGAATTATTATTATTTTTGATTCGAGTTATGGAGGAACAGCAGTGCAGCGGTAAACTGTTGGTAGAAACACTGTTGACAAACTGAAATGATGTTCCGGCACATCCAAATCCTCATTTCACGCTCAAACCCACGAACAGTGAGCAGCTTGTCTGCTATGGCTTCAGGCGTCTCTTCAGTGCTTCCTTCTTTTGCTGTGAATTAGATAAAGCAATCTTATCTAAACATCTCCTGCAACATGACATCAGCAGACCAGATGCTTCACTTCATGGATGAGACAAAACTAATCAGCCAACATCACCTGAGACTGAGAGGCACTCTTTTAAGTGCAGCTACTAAAACAGTATGCTCTGAAACACGAGATTTCAGAAGTCTTCATCTCCTTTTTGCTGCAAATTGTATTTTTTTTATGAAGTTGGCTAAAATAATAATAAAAACATCGTATTCAAATGACACATTCAGTAATCCTGTAGGCTGAGCAGGTTACCGTGCAGTAAGCTCAATAAACTGAAGCAACATTGTCAAGAAGAGTGGCCAAAAGTCATGAAGACTACAATTATTTCAGGTTATTGCTGCTAAAGTGGTTCTGCCATCTGCTGAACCACAGGACAGCCCAGGGTTACATGAAAACTCACTGTATATCAGTTTGGTGAGATCACTGCGTGCACATGTTGCTGACCCACTGGATCGAATCACACAGCAACAATGAAGCACTGCCAGAACTGATGTATCCAAAAACTGTTGTATGACTTCTTGTTTTATGCAAAATATTGGTGAACAAAATCAGTTAGAAAATCAAAGCAATGCTATATTATATTATATTATATTATATTAGAGTAGAATAGAGTAGATTCGATTAGAGTAGAATAGAGCAGAGTGGAGTAGAGTAGAGTAGGTTTGATTAGAGTAGATTAGAGTAGAGTAGATTCGATTAGAGTAGAATAGAATAGAGTAGATTCGAGTAGAGTAGGTTCGATTAGAGTAGGGTAGAGTAGAGCAGAGTAGATTCGATTAGAGTAGGGTAGAGTAGAGCAGAGTAGAGTAGAATAGAATAGAGTAGATTCGATTAGGGTAGAATAGAGTAGATTCGATTGGAGTAGAATAGAGTAGATTCGAGTAGAGTAGAGTAGAGTAGAGTAGAGCAGAGCAGAGTAGATTCGAGTAGAGTAGAGCAGAGTAGATTAGAGTAGAGTAGAGTACATTAGATTAGATTAGATTAGATTAGATTAGATTAGATTAGATTAGATTAGATTAGATTAGATTAGAGTTCACTGATCCCTTGATCCTGAATGGTAAAGACAAGCCAGGGATCTCCCGGTCCAATTTGGAGAAAATCCCAGTGTCAATAAGCCAAATGTGCAAAAAAAAATCTTTCAACATAAAACAGTAAATAACTATTGATTGTTTGTGCTTGCAGCAGCTCTGTGGGATGGAAAAATGGCTCTTGTCCGTGCAGTAATTCCCATCCGTACTGGAATGGAAGGAGGAAGCATCACAGTCGGATGTTCCTTTACTCTTTCTGGAAGCCGGAGGCTCTTCTGCAAAGAAAAATGCCAAAAAGGAAACATTCTTCTTGAATCCACTAAAGATGCAGCCCAGAGCGGCAGATATAGTATTAAATACATAGAGGGGTTTTTTCTCATTCATACAGTTCTGTATGTGAGCATCACTCAGCTGAAGAAGTCGGACTCAGGGCGGTACAGATGCTCTCTGGACAGAACACCGTCAGATCGTCTGTCTTTAAACTGGGATTTTGAGCTTGTTGTCACAGAAAGTGAGTTTCTACAGAAAGTCATGAAACTCTGAAGATTTTAAATGTATTTAATTTTTTTTATCAGATATTGAGATCTTAATTATTTTGTGATATATTAATGAACTTTCTTTGATTACAGACCGCTTTGTGCAGCAAGTGTCATCCTGATTGTTTCACTGTTCACAGCTTCGGCCACTTTGAAGCCAAACTCGCCTCAGCGACCTGCTTCCCTTTCAGCAGTGCTCCCATCACCTTTCACAGCACTGCCGCAAACATGGAGCGCCTCACCTTCATCGGCCTTCGGTGAAAGCGCCACACAGCCTGAAACATCCCCTGCGAGTTCAGGTGCATTGGTGAACATTTTCTTCCCGCTGAGGGACATGATCTCATCTACGTTTCAGTGCGTGTAGAAAATGCTGTTCTGTCACCGTTATTTGTGTGAACAAACATTCATTTGTGTCTTCTTGTGCTGTCTCTCTCTCAGGCGTCCTCTTGCCTGTCATTTTAACAGCTGCATTGGTTATTTTTCTCCTGCCTGGTGTTCTGCTGCTCGTCTACAAGAAGAGGGCGGTTAGCTCTGATGGCGAGTTATCCTCCGACCTATACTTTCTGCACCTGTAAGAACAACTCATTAAAAGAGGGGAAAACAAAGGCTGAGTATAGGACAGTTCTGAGACCTCGCAGGAAGAAGGTTTAATGTGTGTTTGTGGGTTTGCTCCCAAAGTCCAATGACGGAGCACTTACAGGTAAACAACACCATGGTCGCTTAGGAGACGTGCTCCGTGAGGCAGTCTTACTGTCCATCGTTTATGCACACCAAACTTCTATGTGACATTACACAAGAGCCTAAACATGTAACAGGAAGCAAATAAGAAAGCTCTACTTAGGTTTTTATCAATCACAAACTAAGGATTAATCTTTTTTTTTTCACTTTCAGTCAATATTAAAACTCTTCATTTTAAAGCAAGCATTCTTAACGGCAGATGTCCTCATTAAGTCCTGACTTCCTTCACTCTGCCGAGGCCTCTGTGTACGTCACTTTTTTGGCAGACGCTTCCTCTTTTCATACGCGCAGGGCACAGAAAGTTCAACGCAATGATACGTTTTTCTCATTCTAACATTACTTTAACTGCTTTTCTTATTTTAATACTTAATCACAAGCAAGAATTATGTTCCTCTTAAACACTATGCTATGTTATGCCAAAGCTTGATTGTGCATACAGTAAAGATAAAATCTAAATTGTCCTAACAGTATGTGATTTTAACCGATGGTAATGTCAAACAGGAGAAGCTCAGACCACAACCCGACTGAGGCGGTTTATCTTTATTCTCACTTTGCAAAAATCCTCTCAAACTAGTTAACAGTTTCAATTCAAACACACACAGACTGCGAATAGAGACTCAAGATTATGACGCATCTGCATTTTATTGGTTCAGAGTCTGTGCTTTTGTTGAGACTTCCCCAACAAACCAAACCAAGCTCGGTTAGAGCCACACTGACAGTATGCAGTCAGTGCTGTTCTGTTAAACACATTTAAAGAATCGATTCATTCACGAGCTGGTTGGAGCTTTTCTTTTTCTGAGGTCGCTTTAAAACCAAAACAATGTTCATAGTGAAAATAACCAGAAGCAAGCAAATCATTGCACAAAAAGGGAAAGAAAATCTGGTCACATTTGCCAACACGAGCACGAAGAAGCGTCAGTGTGTTTGAGTCACCGGCTTTCACAAAGCGTTCTGTTGGGTAACACCTAATTTGAGCTTCTACAGCGTTGGCATTGGTAACCACCATCAATACAACAGCATGATCATTCAGAGAACCTCAGCTAACACTGAAATGAATCCAAACTACTCATAATGAACTGACTCACTGTGAGCATGCCAGCTGTGGTCTGCAGGGACTCTCAGCAGCTCCACGCTCTCGGTGAGAGTTTCCACAGAGCATATGTGCACACACTATGAGACGTCTCAATGAGTAAAGAAATAAATAAAACGCCTGACACTGATGAGTTTACAGCTTCTGCTAATTTATTTATTTCCCCAGATGCTTCTTTATGATTGCTCCTCTCCAACCTACAAATGTGAAGACTGAACTTACGCCAGCAGGGACCAGGACCGATCCTACTCCACACTCACCACCGCAGAGGCGATGCCGCGAAGAAACTGTTCTTGTTACCGTAGAGAGCCCAACTACCTGGGGATGATGCAGCAGCACTCACTTAGCTTTGAACTGAGCATCTCTTGGGACTGTTACAGGAAACGAGCTAGTTTAGGAAACATCACATCTAAACCAAAAGGCCTTTGTGGAAGCTAACAAATGGTGCGCGACGCTCATTCCCAAACTTCACGGTGGAGTCTGAAATGCTGTCTGTAATATTTATTCACAACTCTGGTTTTTATTGTCTCGTTTTGATCTCTAATGATTTATTTGTTGAGTTTGCTTTCCAAGCTGCGTGCTTGCCAACAAATGAGAATAGAAAAAAGTCTGAAAATGGAGAATTACATTAAGTAATGTTTAAAAAAAAAATGTGGCTTTGCTCCATTATTAATAAAAATTATTATTTTTTTATGTTTTTTATGTTACCCCATAGAATGAAAGAAAATTATTACTGTTTGAGCCTTTAGAACTTGATTGCATGATCAGGTCGTATGACAGTGTGAAAGGTTTCTAAATTGCAGTGTATTCCCCATCTATTTTAATTTTTCAAATCATATAAAAATGAAGAATTTCAGTTGGCCGAATTGAAAACAAACAGACAAATGTATCCATTGACGAGCAGCATGAAGACATAGTGAAGACGACCTGATGAAGTTCAAACTGAGCATCAAAAAGGAGAATAAAGTTGATTTCAGTGACACTGAATGCAGCATGTGGTCTGAATATTTCGCTGATTTTTCCGGGTTTACAGAGAATGGTCTAAAAAAAAAAGAGAAACTGCCCAGTGAGGAGCAGTCCTCTGGGTGAAACTCCCATTTTAATGCCAGAGATCAGAGATCAGTCGCACTGCTTCGATATAAGGCTACTGGTTGTAAATAAGGCATGCAGAAGAGTGTCTGTGTACCCAATAAAGTGGCCACTGAATATATATGACCTCTTGTTTTCTACCTGCATTACCTTCATGGCACACCTGGGGGGGGGCACGACCCACACTTTGGGAATCACTGATGCCAGAAAGGCATTGAAGTTCGTTTGATTGCAGCTGTTTTGATTTAGAAAGTGAACTTATTCCTTAAACATGTTTCAGGCTGAATGAACGTGACTTTGGGATTAACTCAGGCTTTCATTACCAGAAGCTGCCTCAGACGTTACATGTGCGGAAGAAGCTCCGCCTCCTCTGTACGTCTCTGTTCTCTCAAGTTGTTTTTGTCTTGGACGATGACTCACCCACAGCTAATTCTTTTTGTACAAACCCACTTAGGGACTTTATGTCTGTCGCCAACACAATTGTATCGCCAGATTCTTGTAAAGGTTTGAGGCTATTTAAAGAGCCGTTCTTGTTATCTAGTTATAAGTTTCTTTTAAATAAAGTAAAATAATCTCAGGGGAGTTCAAGTAAGTAGCATCTTTGAGTTAAATTTGGCTCAGTCTTGTATGAGAGCGGTATGATGCTTTTCCTGGGGAGTTATTTTTGCAACGGTGACTCAAATTATAAAAGTAACCTTCTCATGAGTCTTCAGCTTGAGCTTCCTGGTTTCTGGTGTTTAATGTCTGAGCGACGCAGCAGCTCCTGGAGGACGTGAAGAAGTTGCTCAAGAGAGTAAACTGTCATCACATGAGTTCTACAGAGGATGTTATGGGTCCTTATTATGTGAAGTCATTTTGCACTGCAGTAAGAACTTCACTGTCAGCTTCTCAATATGAACGCATGCCAAGCTTTGATTTTTCTCATCTTCGTCAGTGAGTACTTCTTTCTAACGTGTTCTTCTTTATTTACCTCACTGATTTGGACCAGTACCTTTTTGTACCTGTTTAATCAAGTTTAGATTCCTCGTTTTAAGTTTATGTTTGTAGCAGCCTGACTGCAGCTCATAAAACAGGAAGTCACTGAGCCAAAAGACTTCACACTGTCACATTCTGGAGGCTGGGCAGTGTTTTTAGACTGCTTTGGAAAACCCTTTTGTAACGTACACGTTCATTCAAGTTTATTTTATTTACACTGAAACTCTAAGAACAGCGTTTCACCACTAAACAACTGGTTGACTGCAGCTCATCCCTGACCCTTACTGACGCAACCTCAGTGTAACTCTGTAGGCTGTAAGCTTTAAAGCTTTTTTAGTAAAGCGTGATGTTTTATAACGTTCAGAGCTGTGAACCTTCTTCACCCTGCATTAGCTAACAGGAAGACGGTAACTATTGACTCTCCAACAGCACTGCACGATGGAAACGCCGATGTTCTCATTCATACGGCAACAGAAGGAGGATCCATCGCTGTTGAATGCAAATTTTCTTCCATTGGACACACGAGGTTCTTCTGTAAGGAACAATGTGAAAAAGGAAACATTCTCATTGAAACAAGTGACGACGCGGCTCAGAGTGGCAGATACAGCCTTCACTATAAAGGTGTGCTGCATGTGAGCATCACACAGCTGCAACAGTCCGACTCAGGACGGTACAGGTGCTCTTCGAACAGAACCGGGCGCCTGGAGTCAGACTGTGAATTTGAGATTGTTGTCACAGGAGGTGAGTTTGTACTCAAAATCCAACAAAAGACCTTCATTATGCAGTACCACATGTTAGTCTCAGGTTCTTCTTCTTCCTATAATGTTAATCTGGCCTCTTTTTTTTTTTAACTCGTTCATGCCTTTAATACTCTTCTCATCTTATTCTGCGTCACTCTCTTCTTGTCTTTTATTAGGATTGGCTGTGTTTAAAAAAGAGGCGCTGTTGGTTTTGCTTTTGCCTTTTGTTCTGGTTCTCATCTGCAAAAAGAAGACAGAGGACTCTGATGGTATGTTACCATTCAACCTTATCGGCACTGTTAAAAATAACTCATTCAAGTATTAAAATAGCTGGGTGACCTCACAGGAAGTGATGTTCTTGCTGTTCTCCATGTACCAGTGAAGTGGTTATATCTGACTGCGATGTGTTTTCTATAGGTCGGAACAAGGGGAGAAACCCAGACCACCACCAGACTGAGGTTAGCCGTCTTGGTTCATCCTCACCTTTAAGATGCTATTAGTGCACTGTTAAAGAAAGGAAATAAATACAGCTTGCACAAGCTCAGATTTTGCAAGCTTTATAAAGTAATTTTACTCTTTGTGCTACTTTGCAAAAAGTAAAATTATAATAATTTAAATCACACACACACAGTTTTTAAATACCAATTAATGGGCTTTATTGAATTGTCACAGCAAAGATTATGAATATGTAAAGTTGACAAAATTAGCAAGAAACACATTTTTTATCAAATTACCAGATTTACCAGATTTATCTATTATTGACATTAATGTTCACAAGAAAATGTCACAAAAACATCTTTGTTTTTGTTTGTAGTACTAACAGTAATCTATCCACTAGCGTGATGCATTTTCATTTTTAATTTTTGGCTTTTACGTTACTGTTTCTAAGTGTCAGTCACACAAGCAGAAACTGGTTGGTGAGCCATTGGAAAGCCACTCAGGAAAAACAAGTGTTCCATGTGCTTTTCCCCGTGAGTTTGCTGGAGGTTATTACCTCTTCCTCTTGCAAAAAGTTATGCAGTGTTCCACTGGCCTCCACTTCCCTCTGAGATGAGACCAGCATGCTTGCATCTGCAGAAAATTTAGCAAAGGTGTTCTGCTGGAGAACAATCATAGGCGTGCAGGGAGCAAAGCAGTGGGCTCAGTACGCTACTCTGAGGAGCACCGGTGCTGAGTGAGCTGGAAGAAAAGTGGGGGCTGAGTCCAGGGGCGGGCTGGGGTCGAAAATCAGCACAGAAGCTTGGTTTGGAGAGGCCGCGAAAGCTGAAGCGCATGCGCTGCTGTGCTTAATTGGTTGAAAAAAAAATTCTGATCAGCAGCCAGGTCGGCCTGGAAACGAACGTCCATTTGGGAAGCCTTCCGAACCTCCCGATGGCCGCCGATGGCTGAGTCTAACTCTTTATGATCGGTTAGTGAGAAAATCTTTCACCGAGATGCAGATGGGGGTGGTGAGGCCCAGGTGGAGCAGTTGGGGAGAATGTGAGGAGGTGGTGGGAATGCTGAACTGTAATTGATGAAGAGCATTCTCACATAGATCCCACTGTGCTCCAGATGTTTCAGTGCAGAGCACATCTGTTGCAGGCCTATTAACCTCAAATTGGGCAAAAAAGTGCTTCAGAGTGGTGTTGTACTAAAAGCATGATTGTGGCCCACCATCAGTGTGCACATATATGCACAGCCCTCCTTCCTCTGCTCGGCAGTGTTGGGGATATAGCTGTTGGCAGCGAAACCATCAGTTTTCTGTGCAATGGATCTGCCATTCATCAGGAAGATGCGCAGCAGTGAAGGTCTATGAGGTAGCAACAAGTCCTGACTCGCCTTTGCTAATGACCCCCCTCCTCCTTGACTGCCTGTGAAGGTGGAGGAGACGGTCTTGAAGATTCAAGATGGCATCTGGAAGTTTTGAAGATGGAACCAGATGGTCATATCTGTGGTCTTACAATCCATGGTTTTGATTCTTTGTCCTTAACCTTACTTCCACTGAAAAAAGCCAGTCTCAATCCTTTGCTAACCACACAGTTAGCAACTCTGTAAAACATTTAGAGACGAAACAAAACATGTGTTAGAAATTACATCAGTGACAATGTTGCTCTGTGCGTACTGAACATGCAAACATTGAACTGTTAGTGATGTGTTGTGTTCTGCAAGTCTCCATCCTTTGTTTTGCTGACCCTGAGACTCCATCATTACTGCTCTAAATATAAATGTGGGTTCCTGCCAAAGAACAGCAGCTGTAGTCAAAACACCAAGAGGGAAGACATGTTGAAATTTCTCCAGTAGTATTAGTACCAATAATGTAGTAATGTAGTAAACGGGCACCTTCCACACTCAAAGCTGATGCAGATCCTCAGCGTTTGCTTTAACCTGTCAGGTGTAATCGTCACTGTTTTATCAAGTCTGTCTTCTCCCCCAGATTGCACTTTGTGACGATTGTTCGCCAGTCTCCACACCAGACAGCTCCATCTATCAGAGCCTTGATCCAGCCAGCAGGGACCTGGACCAAATCTACTGTGCGCTCACACAGATGTAGCAACACAAATGATTCCGTCCGTATTTGAATGTGGATTTTATACCACACAAACTCATGTTATGATTGTGACTTTAAGCAGACCTCTGTTTCTTCCTGTTAATGCAAAAAAAAATAAAAAATAAAGCTTCTAATGTGCCAGTGTTTTGTTTGGAAGCTTTTTCTTGTAATGTACAAAATGTTCAGCTACCTTAAAAGCTTAAAAACTTATATATGTAAAGATTTGTACAGATTTAGGACACATACTGTACAGACATAAAGTTCAAATAAAATGATAGATTTTACTGTTATTTTAAATGTTATTAAGAAATGATCAGACAAGATTTTTCAGAAACTACTGTTAAGGCTTCAGCTTCTATGAGTGCGATTAACGTCAGAATGGGAGAACCTTCCTGATGTCTCAGGTTCTGAGTTTGGATCCACCGCCCGGCCAGCTGGAGCCCTCAGTGTGGGTTGCAACACTTGCTTCCAGAATTACCTTGACATGAAGTACCGAGTTGTTTGCATCTTTGGACACAAAATGTCCCATCTCTACATAAATATAATCTCAGGCATGTTCACACAGCTTTCAATTCAATTGAGCCAAATTACAACAGTGGCCTCAAGGTGGTTTATATTGTAGCTACAATATTTACAGAGAAAACCCAACAGTCAAAATGACCCCATATGAGCAAGCCACAGTGGGAAGGGAAAACTCCCTTTTAACAGGAACCTCCAGCAGAACCAGGCTCAGGGAGGGGCAGTCATCTGCTGAGACCAGTTGGGGCTGAAGGGAGAGAGAGAGGACAAAAGACACACTGTGGAAGAGACACAGAGATTAATATTAACTAATGATTAAATGGAGAGTGAAGTATAAACAGAATGAAAACAGGTGAATGAGAAGAAACACTCAGTGCATCATGGGAACCCCCCCCCCAGCAGCCTAGGCCTATAGCAGCATAACTAAGGGATGGTTTTGGCTGCCTAATCTTGAACTGATTTATGATGATTTACTGAAAATAAGAATAGAACCTCTCCTCCGTGAATCGCCACCTTATCGTGGTGGAGGGGTTTGTGTGTCCCAGTGATCCCAGGAGCTATGTTGTGCGGGGGCTTGTCCCCCTGGTAGGGTCTCCCGTGGCAAATTGGTCTTGGGAGAGGGTCCAGACAAAGAGCGGTTCAGAAGACCCCTATGTTAACGTCATCAAGGGAACAGTGTACCCTGCCCGGGATAGGGTTACCGGGGCCCCACCCTGGAGCCAGGCCTGGGGAGGGAGCTCGAGGGAGAGCGTCTGGTGGCTGGGCATTAGCCCATGGTGCCCAGCAGGGCGCAGCCCGAAGAGGCTACATGGGCCCACCCTCCTGTAGGCCCACCACCCGCAGGAGGCATCGTAGGGGTTGGGTGCAATTTGTGCCGGGTGGTGGCCAAGGGCAGAGGCCCTGGCAGACCGATCCTCGGCTATCAAGATGGGATATAGGTACATGGAACGTCACCTCTCTGGTGGGGAAGGAGCCTGAGCTAGTGCGTGAGGTTGAGAGATACT
>VUQK01039787.1:0-15349 GCA_015106715.1 Bujurquina vittata
AAAAGTCCTTATTATATCTAGGAGGCCTGTAAATAACAGCACACAACAGGTGAGGGCGACCCAGCTCAAATAGACACCAGCAGCCGCTGGTGTGAATATCTCTGAGCAAATAATCAGAGATTTTCGTGGCCTGCGGGTTACAGATTCAGGGTTCTGAGTTTTCTGTAAATTAGAATTCTTTTGGTTCTGAGAAGTGATTTGTGTTCAAGCTTCATCTCATTTGTAGTTCTCTGGCGTTATTTATGCTTCTGAGCTTTGTTACATGTGCTTCCAATTCTTAGTTCAGCTCCAGGTGATGTTGGGTCACTTGTATTTTTGTCTTTCTTGGTCTCCGTATTCAGTTGTGTGTCTGTCTCCCTGTTTTATTTTGGTGGTTGTTGCTCCCTGTTCTCTTAAGTTTTACATCCTCTTGACGTATTGTGTTAGTTACCCTCAGCTGTGTTCCCACCTGTTTCCTCTCCCCTCGTTATTTTGTGAATATTCATTGTTTGAGTCTCTCGTCGTGTTGTCCCTCTCAGTTGTGTGTGTCCTCTTGTTCTGTTTCCCTGGAGAGCCTTCCTTCCACACAGCTGCTTTATGACACGCACAATAATAAGTGCTCCTCACAGAGGATCATCTGGTGGTCGGGACTCTTTCTTAGACCACAGAGTGTTTCCTTTAAAATATGAAACCCCTGAGATTTCTGTTAATGGGAACTGGAACTGCTGGGAGAAAATCTGAATTGATAGAATGGGGAATAAAATTGAAATGTCTTGTAACCCTTTACTAATTTATGAAAACACTGCTGTATTTTTCATCTAACAAATTAGCTGCTATGGAACGTGTTAAAGAGTGTGTAATTTAATGATCTTCATACAAACTCCGTCACTATGAATCAACGTCAGTGTACATTTAGTTTAATCTCGAATTCATATCTGGGACCCCTAACGTGGATTTTACAGCATAATCCGGTAACTTTGTCATCCAGGTTATAAAACATTAGCTTTGAGGTTCTTCAGAAATAAAATTAATAATGAAGTAAATCAATGTAACCCTTATAACTGAAAGCAAGATTTATTTTAATTGCATGACACCTCTCATGCAGCATTTATTTCAGAAACTATGTGAGCACTAAAAACCTTCCTGAAAAAGTAGATTTGCATTTGCATATATTGTTAGTTTGTTAAAGCTAGAGGCTGATGGGGTAAAAGGTGGGGTCACCGCCGGCTGTGAAACTGTATCCGGCACCAAACTGCAGTCTGGGTGTTTTTAGCTGTGCAATGAGCCTCCAAGCGGATGCTGCAGTTTGCATTTTTTGTTTGGAAATCCGTGGCAGGTGAGCATTTATCATCTTTTAGCCGGTTAATTATTCACCACTATGCACCTCGTGTTATGTGCCAGCGCAGCACACAGATATCATTTGTGAGACTCTTTTCATGTTTTATTAACGCTCTGACAGAGAGGATTGGTGACATCACGCGAGAACAGATTGATGAACGACCTCCTGCTGCTTAAAGGAGCCGTCTGGAGAGGGAAAATAAAGCCGCACGCTGAGCGCCGAGGGAGTCGAGGCCGACACGTTACCGTCAGCGCGAACAACAAACAGCCCGCCGGACAAAGGTCAGAGAAGGTCAGACTTCACAGAAACAATCGTCAAAGTGAGGACGGGAATAAATGTCCGTTTCTCTTCCTCTGGGCAGACACTTGTTTAAGTCATCCCGCTCACCACTGAGTATGGTCATGGCAACCTGCGCACTTCCTGTGGTTTTCAGATAAGCTCCAAAGAGATGAGTGTTTGCCATTCAACCGACATGAAAATTAAGCAACCAGCAGCTGAAGAACGGGATTTGGAAAAAGGTATCTGAAACTAGGAGTGAGGATGTAGACTTGTTCTTCTTGTTTCCTGTCTTATATCTTCGTATAGCTCCAGTGCTGGATGGTCACATTAAACATGATCAAAGTTTCTAATAATGAGGTCAGTGCATGCACAGTAACCCGTGTGAGCCCAAAGCTAGGACCGCAGACTCCTCCAAACTCCACCGCTGACCACATCACGGATAAATGGTCTTTGATGGACTTTGCCACGATGACACAGTCCATTAGTTTGGGAATTCCTATTGTTGGAGCGTCTGAAACAGAGGGATGCTGCACACTCAACAGCAGCTTTATCATCCTTCTGGGCTCTAATGAGACCCTATTTAACAAAATCAACTTCATGTTTTATTCCACAAGACTTGAAAGTAGCAACTGAGGTTCATTTTCTCATCAACAATCAGTCAGAGGAGCCGTCCCCTGCTGGCTACAGAACCAAAAGGAAACAGCCTTAATGCACGATCTGCAGACCTGGCAGCTGCAGCCATCTTTTACACACAGCCTACTGAGACTGAGCTTTTGTCACAGAGGAATAATTTGAAACTTTTGCCATATTTCCTCTGAATATCCACATTGGAACAACATTTATATGCACAAAAAAAAAAAGGAAAAGTAGAATAGGTCCCCCTAAGAATTAGTCATCTAAAGAACCAAAGGCAGAAGATTGAATTTATCTTTTGGGAGTTTGTTTTCCACAGAACTGCTCCAAATGTCAGTTCAATTTGATTTAGAGTGTCTTCTCCCCCCGTGATTATAATGACGGGCGGGTTCAAAGAGCCCTCGACATGCTGCTGCAAACGGTTTTTATCCAGCTGGGTGGAGATCAGGTGACAGAAGGCCACTTCACATGACTCACATCACTTTTATACCTATTGTGTTCCTCTCCTCACGTTTCCTCCTGCTTCTTTCCTGTTCAGCATGATATGTAAAGTATGCTATACTTAAAATGGAAAAGCTCCACAGGATGAGAGACTGTCATATCTTTTTGCACCGGTGGTGATTTTATTTATTTATTTTTTACATCACTAGGTGTTGTCTACGTGTGCGTTGGCCACTTTGTCGACTGATCCTGGGCGCTGCTAAAAATAAGTACTCTGTCTTCTGTTCACAAGCTGCACCATTGCCAAAACACTGCCTGCATCTATTCAGCAGAGTCGCTGTGGGTCACCGGCTGCACACGCTGCTGCTGCTGCTGCTGCAGGAAGCAACGAGACACCACCGACGGATGACCGAGCCTCAAAACAAGTCTCTGTTTGTCCTGACGGAGGGCGTTGGCCAGAACCAAGAAGAGGATGAGCAGGAAGGAGAGGGAAAAGGAGAAGGCCATAGATTCAAAAGGACTAATGAGGAAAGAAAATACAGCGAGGAGAGGGAGCAAGGCTCCAGGTTTAAGGAGAGGAAAGAGACAGGGATGTGGCTGGATTGTACAAGCACAGGAATGAGAAGAAAAAATAAGAGTAAGAGAAAGGGGAGTATATGGCAGGAAGTTAAACAAGCACCATGAGATGAAGGAGGGGCAGGGACAAGGCAGAAGGGCAGAGGTAAGGCAAGCCAAATGAGGAAGAGGGGGAAGGAGGAAGACGGTGTTGCCTTAAGCTTTTAAACTACATAATGATGTGAAGGACAAGGATGAGAAGAAAAAAAAGAGGTTAACGAGGACGTGGTGAAGGGGTTGTAGATGAAAGAAAAGGCAAAGAGAAAGGAGGTGGAGGCATCTTAAAGAGAAAGCTTGTGGAAGCCGAGAGGAATACGGCTGGGTGAAGGGAAAGATAAGAAGATTATTTGAAGAGTTTCAGTCAGGTTTCAGAATTCATCACAGCACAGAAACAGCATTAGTGAAGGTTACAAATGATCTTCTTAGAGCCTCTGACAGTGGACTCATCTCTGTGCTTGTCCTGTTGGACCTCAGTGCATCTTTTATACTGCTGACCATAACCTTTTATTACAGAGATTAGAGCATGCCGTAGGTATTAAAGGTACTGCACTGCAGTGGTTTGAATCTTACTTATCTAATAGACTGCAATTTGTTCATGTAAATGGGGAGTCTTCTTCACACACTAAGGTTAATTATGGAGTTCCACAGGGTTCTTTGCTAGGACCAATTTCATTTACATTATACATGCTTCCCTTGCTATATCGCGGTTCACTTATTGCAGCTTCAATGTGTCGCGGATTTTAAAAAAATATTACTAATTCTGTTTTGTGGAGTTTTCACTATATTGCAGGATTTCTAAGGTATTTCTGTGACACCCCATAACTATGTTCGGACGAAGAGATCAGTCACGCCTACACCTTTAGTGGAAATAGAAGTAACAGCTATGGGCAAAGATACTGCACCACCTTCATCACCATCAGTACTCCATAATTCATCATCTTCATCATTCAAGTTGTAGTAAGAGACTGTGAAAGGTTTATCGGAGTGTGGGAAGGGTTTATAAAGCTTTAAAATTTATATAAATAATAAAATAATATAACACAGCTACTTTGCGGATTTTCACCTATCTCTGGTCTCTGGAGTGTAACCCCTGCGATAGGTGAGGGGTCACTGTACATGCTTCTTCTTCCCACTGTCACTAGCTTATTCACAGAGGGGTTGTCTGATTGTTGGGATTTTCTCTGTATTGTTACATTTACAATACAGAGCACTTTGAGGCAACTGTTGCTGTGATTTGGTGCTATAAAAATAAAATTGAAGTGAATTGAAGGAAGAAAAGAACAGAGAAGAGACAGGAGGGAAAATGGAGAACACATAATAATGAGGTATGAGGAGGAGATGGACAGGAGCAGTTTGATTTAACTAAACCATGCTCCAGACCATCATCCCAAGAATAGAATAGAATAGAATAGAATAGAATAGAATAGAATAGATCCTTTGCAGGAAATTGCATTGTCACAGCAGCAGTAGCTAATACTCACACTACATATGATACTGTAAGAAACACAATCTAAATACTATATACAGCTGTGTGTTAAAGTTCATGGTTAGCGTTGCTCATTAAAGAGTGACTGCTGCCGGCAGGAAGGACTTCCTGCTGCGCTCCGTCCTTCGCCGAGCTACACGGTGCTTTCCCAGAACACCTCCAGGTCATGCAGTTGGTTTCGTTTTTTGTTTGGTAATGGAAATTATATTCTATCTTAAAAACTGAGAGGGTGTCTGTCTCCTGAAGCCAAACTGGTTCCACAGAAGAGGGGCCTGAAAGCTGAAGGCTCCACCCCCCATTCTACTTCCAGGTCTAATTAAACATTGATACAGAGGAAATGGAGGTAATTATGTCATGGAACAGTTTCCTTTAACTAGCCCCTATTGTTTCTTTGCATTGTTGAGTCCAAGCGCCAACCAGAGAAAAAAAGCCATCACTTCTCTAATATGTAAGACCTCACCGAGACAATGCTGCCCTGGCAACCAGTGGTTGCTGGGGAAAAAGTGTAGCGTGGTTGGTGTACCGAAAACCTCTTATGATTGCTTTGTTTTCTAGCAGACTGCCACAGTTTTCATTGAATAATGAATTGAATAAACTTTATTGATCCCTTGGGGAAGGTCCCGTCCAGGAAATTAAAGATGGCAAGCGCTCACCAACAACTCACTAAGTGGAAGTGAAACTGTGAAGAGTGTGACACAACCCGGAACAGGAAACTGTTCACTTTCAAAGTAAAAGTTGGTTCTGGCAGTGAATACATAAAGAAATCGTTCTTGTCTTGGAAAGTTCAAAGACAGTGGTTTCATGAACTCAGGGTACTTTGTTTTTCTTTATTACTGAGTAATTAATTAATTACTGATTGATTACTGTACTAACTCAATGCTGCTGGTCACCGGCTGGATCTGATGTAGGTGGTGTTGTGCTCTGCTGGAAACTGCTCACTGCCTGAAAGCACCAATCCTGCCTACACAGCTATGATTGGCTGAAAAAACCCCAGCTCCCACTGTGGGGTGCAGTACAGGAAACTGGCCGAGGGAAGAAAAGGGCTACAAATCTGTGTGTGTGTGTGTGTGTGTGTGAAATAAACGGCTTTGGTCAAGAAAACATTTGATGTCATGAAATATTTCTTGTCTGAACTCATTCAGTCACTCTGTCAGGAGAGTCGCTGCAAAAACAATGTGGACTCAAACATACACAAATTGACCTCCTGTACACGTGCATGCAGTCTACACACACACACACACACACACACACACACACACACACACACAACAACAACAATGTGTGTGATTCTCGGGTCTATTTCTGAGCTCAGAAGTCAGATGAATTTCAGGTGAGGAAGTGGAAGTGTTTTTAATGGTGATAAGTCATTAAAATAAAACAGATTAGATTGATCACCGCGTCTCTCGGGTAATTGTCTCTGTAAGCGCTCCCATTCTGTACCACGCTCATTGAATCATCGCCGACAGTAAAAGGTAAATGTTCCACTCAATAACAGGACATCTCACAGCCTTTATTTAATTATGTGTTTGACAAAATAATGTCAAATCTATAATGTCGCACTCACCCTTTCGGATGTGTTGTTAGAGCTCCCGCTGATTTGTAAGTCTAATTTCCACAACAGTTCCCAGAATAGAAAGTGCCACTAATTACAGGGAAAACCGGGATTCAGTCAAACCACACACCGATTCCCAGATTAACTCTTTTGAACCCACAGCTTTGCGTTCCTGTAATTATATCTTTGCTGCATTTCTGGAATTGCTAGTCAGTGTTACCGTACATGTGGTAGGATGCACAGCGCAGCAGCTAAAACCTTGGCTTACACTTTCTCTCCGCAACAAGTGAATCATGAGCTGAACTTTTGTAACATCAGCTCAGATCAGATGAGGAACACAACACACTCGTTTGGCTGGAAAGTTTTTCCATTTTAATCAAAAAGAAAACAAATATTTATACTGGGTAATGATTCTAGGTTCCTTTACAGAGCCGAGGGCCTGCGAACAGGTTTCAATGAAATTTACATAAAAATATACAGATGAATATGCAAATTAATGTGCATTTACTGTTAAATAATGTAAATTATTTCACAGACATGAAACAAATGATGGTGCTTATTCTCAGGTTGCAGGTGAAGACGGTGAAACCAAAAGCATAAAAAAAGAGGTTAATAATGTCTGCTGCATGAATGACTTCCTCGAGCGGTTTTGTGGCTCGTTATATCATAATCTATCTGGAAGCTGTTCCCGCTGACCTGGCGTCAGCCTCCACTTTAGCTGGAGACCCGCAGACTCAACACTGACTCTGAAGCTGCTTATGAAACCAATATGCATTTTATTATTTCATTCATTTTAAGGTGAACAGTTAAAGTTCAGGAATAAAAGTTTCATGTTTTAAAGCTTTTTGAGAGTTTCTTTCATGTCAGCGTTTCCTCTTAATTTGCAGTGGTAAATTATGCAAAGACAGGTGGAGCTCCTGAGAACACGCTGCCTCGCTGCACGCTAAAACAAAAATGGCTTCTTAGCAGATCAGTCGCTGCACGCGGAAACATTTGTTTGAGCTAAAGCATCAACGAGAACAATCAAATGTGACACAACGCCAGCAGAAATATTGCAGGTCTGAGTTTCCACAGAAACAGCCGTCACTGGATTCTCTCCTGTTTCCAGGCCTGATTTTCCTTCCCTTCTGTCGCTGTTTGAAGGTCTGCCCATCTGATCCCGGTACAGTTCCTGGACAGCTACTCCACACTGAAAACTAGGTCACGCAATGATTACCTGAGCTAAACTGATTCTGTGTAATGCTAAAGCGGCTTTCCTGTCTCAGTAAAAATAGTCATGCTTCAAAACGGGAACATGTGGACTGATGCGTTTCAGATCGTATCACAAACACTTTCTAATTTCACTAACCACTAAAATCCTTCAGTGTGCGACTGACCAACAAACAGAGACATGCACAACATCCCCTCATCACTAACACCTGTTAGCTGTGCATAAATGGTGGGGGAGCTGCAGCTCATCATACTGTCTGTAATGTCTTTAAAAGGGTGGTGGAGCCGCCTCCTCGATGCTCCTGAATAACTGCAGAAGACGTCCTTGAGTTCAGATCTGTGTGTATTTGGAAAGCTGATGATTTTAAAACCAAGCGTTACAGCGTGCTGTGACAGTGTTGTTCGGTAGTTTGCATGTACAAAAACAGCTTCCCTCCTTTTTGCTGTAACTCTTTGGACCACAGCGGTCGTCTCACCGCAGCCTGGGCCGAACCTTCCTGCACACAAACAGCAAGCGGCACTCATGGTCAGTGTCATGTGAGACATGTGACTGAGCCTGTCTGTGTGTAACATACGCCTGTGTCTGGGGAAACAAGGATGAAGCAGAGTGGCGCTCTTCTGCTCATTTCCAGCTACCAAGTTTTACTCTCGGGCTCTACTCGAGCAGCTCTGCACGATTCACAGTGAAATCAAATTATCTCGTCTTATTTGATGCTCAGCTCTCAGTTTATTCTGTCTGAAACGAGACTTTTTTGCTCCTCCCACTTTAAGCCAGCTTTCTTCTGACATACTGAAGATTTGAGCCGCAGGTGGGCGGGGCTTCTGTGCTCACAGCCAGAGCTATTTACCTGACATCACCATATAAGGATATCCCCTCTCTATGACATCATATAGGTCCAAGAATAGAAATAAGCTGTCAGAAAGCATGGTGCAGCCTGAGCTTTTGGCTCACAGGGGTTACTGTATATTAACTGACTCGAGAAACCATCACTCAGTGCACAGGCTGCAATTTCCAACTGACACTCAGTGAGAATCGAGCAGGCCGTCTACACAAACGTCATGCATGTCCTGCTTCCTGCACGCCCTACCCAGGCAGCATGCTCACCTAAACCAAACACCATATTTCACAGACTGCAAAGTTTTAAAAGACCCCTTGGAACCAGCTTTAAGTGGGATTTCAACCCGAAACTTTCCTAAAACTAACCAAGTAGCCTTTAGTGTCCAAGCAGGGACTGAAACCACTGAAAAAAAGAAAAGGTGAGTAAAAAAGAAAACACAAAGCTGGAAATCTGGAGGTGAGCCGTGCTCTCTCCTGACTGACAAACTCATTCGCTTTGGTATTTTTAATAAACCGACTTGGGTCAGGCGCTCTCCTCTCAGGTAAGAGAAAAAGAATGAAATCCACTCCGAGGCGTGGAGATGAGCTCAGTGAGAAAAACACATGTTGCATGTTTAACGGAGGGCCGTCCGGCGACCTACGTCGCCTCCACCTCTGCAAACTCTCTCTTTTGCAGATGCTGTCAGGATCAGTGTTGCTGCAGCCGTAGCATCAGGACAAAGACCCCACAGACCAGCCGAGGACACCTGGTGCATCTCTGGGATGCAAGCAGCATCTGGCTGAACAGCCGTGCACATGTCGGTGAGCCTGTGCCACTGTTTTCACTGTTTTGGGGATTATTTATTTTTGTCTGCATTTTGGTTATTTGGCCTCCTTGTGGCTGTGTTTCGGTTTAACCTCCTCAGAGGCAGAAGCCTCGGGTCCTTACTTCTTTAAGGGCCCATGGCTCTACGCCTGGCACACCAACTCAATGATCCATCCTTCTGGAGATCGGGAAATAGCACCGACGGCCAACTGGAAACTTAAACTGAAATCTCAACGAGATTGTGGGAACACCGCAGGGTATTTACGGGAATTGCAGCGGGAATATTCAGACCCTGATTCAGCCATGTTGTCCAGTAATGTTAGCTCATTTTTACCTGCACAACTTTCCTTGCTGCATTTAAACATGAAAACACACACACATACACATACACACACTGGGGTTGTCCGAAGCCTACAAAATACTGCAGAGCACAAAACGTGGATTAATCTCCCTCTCGCTCTCACGCGCACATTTACAGCTGTAGCAGTGCGGCCGGTTTATATGAGCCCACCTCTTTTCTTCTGCTGCAGTAAAGCTGGTCGGTGTGTGTGAGAGATCTGAGCTGAGCAGACATAATAAGCCCTGATCATCCACCCACAGCCCTACACACACACACACACACACACACAGAGGTACTGTATAGTGCAGGGTAGTTAGCATTTTGCTGCATCATGTCTCGGTGTGTCTGAGGAAACAGGAGAAGCAGAGAGAAGATCTCCACACTGAACCTGCCAACAACACTTTCTATCCAGCGCAGCGAGACTGTGATGACTTCAGCCTCTGCTGGCCAGTATTTCCAGTCTATTTATCATTAGGACATTCTCCAGTGTTTCAGGTCTGTCAGCAGAAATGTCAAGTTTGGTAGGCTGATAAATATGGCTGCTGATTATAGCAAAAATCATAAAACTGATTCTTCAACATGAATTAATCAAATTTTCTTTTTATGGCATTTTTCACATAAATGAAAAGCTAAAGAAATGAAAGGTGGAGGAGGTGGAGGGGCTGGTCTCCAGCTGAGCTCAGAATCGGGGTGTTTTTGCCTATAACGTGTGCACATGTTGGGCTGCTGTTGTGCTTGGAGCAGTAGCGAGGCGGGGTCAGTGTGTGTGTGTGTGTGTGTGTGTGTGTGTGCAAAAGGTGGCACACCCACACTTTCTTAAGTGAAATAATAAACAATACCACCTTTACTCTGTGGCAATGAGCAAATATCAACCAGCTGCCTCTACAATAATTTCTTCTTCCATAATCAAACTCTAATTCCCCCGTGTTGGCCTGCAGGTGGTGGCAGTCCTCCTCCTTCTGCTCTGCACCCTCAGTGAGCTCGGTGTAATGCTGTCCAGCCAGCAGCAGAACTCAGAAGAAGAAGGATGCTTCATTGCCAGCTGCAGTTCAAGACAATGAAGTCAGAGTGTGTCCAAGCTCAGGACGAAAGACTCAAGACAGATGACATCAAGCACTGCCACGCTCAGTCGAAACTGAGCAGCAGCATTTTGCACCAGCTGCAGGTGAGCAGTGGAGGCCCGGCTGATTCTGCTACTGGGAGTACACAAGCCAGCATACTCCTAATGCTGATTCCAAGCCCAGAAAAATGGGAAGGCATAAGATCTTGATCAAATCAAACATGCGTATCATAAAACATTAAATTGTCTGGAATAGATGAAAAACTAAAATCACAAACTATGGAATGGCGGCCTGCTCGAGTACAGTCTCTGAGTGGGCAACAATAGTGAGTGGAGTTGAAGAGAGGGAGACTCTATGAAGAGGCAACTGAATGATGAAGATGAGAAAGCAACAGCAAGCTAATCAGCCAGGAAACACAACGGCGGTTAGCAGCAATTTTCAGAATAAGATCCACTAATAAGTCCCACAATGCCATCACTGTGTTGCATTGAGGAGCCTGAAATAAACTGCCTGCTGTGTGCTGGCAGCCACCCAAACATGTCTGAGAAATGGTGCATCCTTTCACTTTAACCCCATCCCAGAGAACAAACTCCTATTCGCAGCAGGCTCCTCACGCCCTGCAGTGGTGCTGATATTCAGACAGCTGCGAGCACGTGCGACACATCCTCACAAACCTGACCCTGTGATCTGTGATCTGAGTGTTTGAGGAGCTCAGAGAGAGAAATCACAGCTTAATCAGCAGAGAGAGGGACGCGTGAGGCTTATATTGAACCCCAGCCGGACATTTTTAGCTGCAAACAAGAAAACTGGAAGTGTTGGTGGATCCTGAACCAACACAGAGGCTTCCTCTGCCCATTTGCGGTCTGAGTCATAGTCATGAATGAAAGTGAAATTAAACTCATGAAGCCTAAAGCATCTCCGGGCCAAAATTAATATCCTGACCACATCTTCACATTTTGTTAAAACAGAAGCTGTTTTGTGGGAGCTCATTACATCAAACTCTCACAGATCCAGGTTAAAAAAACTGAATCAACATGGAAGTAAAAGAGAGTTTTTTAATTCCTTCCAAAAAAGTGTTGCATCTTCTCTCCTATCAGAGATGTTTCCCTAAACTGGTGATGGTGCAATGACTGACAGGAGCACCAGAACGTCCTGCTTCTTATACACTTGGTTTATTGGGGACACCTGTTCAGCTGCTCATTAATGCAAATTTCTAATCAGCCAACCACATGGCAGCAACTCAGTGCATTTAGACATGATATGACTGAGGTGCTTAAATTCGAGCAGAGCGTCCAGAACAGGGAACAAAGGTGACTTTAAACGTGGCGTAGCTGTCTGAGTATTTCACAAACTGCTGATCTGCTGGGATTTTCCTGCACAACCATCTGCACGCTTTACAGAGGATGGTCCAAAAAGGAGAAAATATCCAGAGGTCAGAGGTCAATGGCTAGACTGCTTTGAGCTGATAGGAAGGAATCACCAACTTGAATAAGCTTTCATTACAACAGAGATGTGCAGAAGAGCATCTCTGAATGCAGAATATGTCAGATGCAGAAGCAGAAGACCACAGTGGGTGCCGCTCCTGTCAACAAAGAGCAGGAAACTCCTGGACTACAGAAGTTTGGAAAAATGCTGCCTGGTCTGATGAGTCTCGATTTCTGCTGCAACATTCGGATGATGGGGTCAGAAAGGGGCAGAAACAACACGAAAAGCATGGATCCATCTGCCTCGTGTCAGTGGTTCAGGCTCGTGGTAGCGGTGTGGGGCTGTGGGGGGTATGGAACACTTTGGCCCCTCAGTACCAGCTCAGCGTTGTTTAAACCCCACAGTGTGAGTGTCACTGCTGACCACATCCATCCCCACAGTGACAGCCGCTTCCAGCAGCATAACCCACCGTATCACGAAGCTCAAATCATCTCAAACTGGTTTCAGTGAGCTCTCTGTCCTCAGACGGCCTCCACAGTCACCAGATCAGAGTGCAGTATCATATCAGTAAGGCTCTCTGAGGCTTAAAGCACCATGTTGACTGTCTCATGAAGAATTAAAGCACATCTGAAGCCAAAAAAGGGTGCAACCCAATACTAGCACGGTGTACCTAATAAAGTGGGTGGTGAGTGTTACCTATTCTGTCTTTGAGGTTTTAAAAATCTGTCTTTCATGGTCTCCAAAGAGAGATTTGTATCTCAAGGAGCTTTCTGGTCAAATAAAGTTAAAATAAAGACCTAATAGACCGAGACAAAGCTCTTTGACCAAATACTGTCTGGATGATAATGAGTACACTGTTGATATTTGTGGTCCCTGAAGGATCCACTGTTACCCGCAGCACCAAAATCATCTACATATGAACAGATCACCTTCCTGCTCCCCAGAGGATCGACCCTTCAGGCTCCAATGGGCAGACTGTGTTCAGGCTTTGCACCTTTTGGAAGTAAGGCTCAGACAGCAGTTCTCAGTATGTTCCTTCTTACACAAGATACTAATATCTGCACTGTGCGCAGCAGCCTGTAGGATCCTTCGCCCCGCAGCGTCTGTCCCGCTCAGCGCTTCTCACAGGCCTTCCAGCCCGAGCGCGTCCCAGAAAGCCCGAGCGAGGCGTCGGGTCAGAATCAGCTCGGAGGTATCCAGGCAACAGCCTCGCTCCTCATGGGATTAAAGCAACAATGCCGCTGAGTCAACTCCTTCAGCAACGCTCCTCCAACAGCCTGCATGACTCAGTTTATGTCTTTTCTTCCTCAACACTCCCACTGGCAGAGCAGGGAGCTAATGAAGCGCAGCACTGCTGGGGCTGAGGGCCGAATTCCCACCTGTGCTGCCAGGCTGAGCATGCCTCCTCGAGATCCTGAAACGAAGCTGCGTCATGGAAGCTTAGATCACCAACGACACCAAAGTGCAAATCTAATTCTTTGCAGAAATTCAAGATAAGCATTCCTCAAAGGAGCAAAAATACAAGAAACAAGCAGCAGTTAAACATCGTTCGACTCCAGAAACATCTGCTCTGACAAACCGGCTCAGCATGCGTCCCCTGACTGCACCCAGAAAGACAATCCATATTCGACATTATTCTGTATCGTGCAGATATGCAGTTAATGGAATGTTATGCAGAAGTTTTGATAGCAAAAACTGAAGGTTTGCGGTTATTATAGAACCAAATACGGACTTTACTTTCCCCTGTTTACTGTTTCCAGCTGCTGCAAAACGACAGCATCTCCTTCTGTTTTTATCAGACAAGAAAACACCAACAGCACAAATCACAGCACTCTGGAGATAAGATATTAATGCTTAAAGGTAATAAATGAATAAGTGAGGTAATTTTTATTTAATGTTCTGACCGTGAAAGTGAATTTAAGAGGATTTTCCCGTGTCTGCTATTCATCTCTCTGAAGAATAAAGTGGACCTTGGCTGTGCAGAGCTGTTGCACCTTCACTGAAGAGGACTCCACTGAACGTGAGGTGTACAGGTAAGCAGTCTGCATGCAGATGACGTCATCTTTCCAGAGCAGTGACCAACATCTACATCACAATCATCACTTAAAGTAAAAACGCTCTTCTGTAAATTCAGTTTCAAAAAACTTGTATTGTTTTATCTTAATTTGTATTTTTTTAAAGACTTTTAAGGAAACTGTTCTGTATGATTTTTCTTAAGTATGTGGATTAGAACGAGTGTTAAAGGAAAGTGTCGATATGGGCTATAAACAGCTGATGTCTGTGATTACACTCACTGCGAGTGTCACATGATCCAAACTGTGGATCTTAACGTCTGTCTGTGGGAGAAAGGTGTCCAGCAGGCAGACAGGCAGTCTGTTAGCAGGATCACAGTGAGAGGGTCAGATCAGAGATCAGGGAGGGAAATGTCAAAACGGCGATCAGCTTCGCGGCCGTCTGATTGTGGACGCAGCGACAGTGAAGTCGTTACTGAAGCAGATTAACCCACAACCTCGTATGACAGGAGCGGGAGAGGCAGGAGCAGCACGGGACGCACTTATATGTTCAACGCAAAGAGAGGGAAAAATAACTGTGAGCATCACACACACACGCACACACACACACACACACAGTAAAGGGTTAATCTGTTTATTGCACTGACACAGTAACAGGCAGGAGTATAATGCTAACTGAACTGCTATCACGTTCTGCCACCCACGTCTGAGAGGTTACAGAAGGAGAAGGGGCACCTGTGGATCTAACACCTGTCTGTGGGAGAAAGGTGAAAGGCAGACAGACAGGCTAAGTCTGTTGGCTAAGATTAGTTTTAAAGACTTTTTTTGTTGATGATGAAAAGAAAGTTTGCTGTAACTTCTCTTAAATAACCTAAAACTCATTTAACATTCAGTCACCTGTTGCTGTTAACCTGATGGCAATTTAATGTGCTGATCTCGCATTAGGACAAACACCCACTGCTCACTTTTACATAAAAGTCATGACAGCAACATTTCTGAATCACTTCCACCACAGTAAGTGACTGTCTGGGGGGCCAATAAGTGAAACATAGAAATAAGAAGTCTTGACTTAAATATAAATTAGCTCCAATGCTGATATGCTGGCTGCACAAGAACACTCGAAAAAGCAGTCACTGTCTCCAGAGTGTGACTATCTTCCAGTTTAAACCTGGCAATAAAGGACAGGTTTGTGTTACACCACTCAGACGGTGACGATATTAGGTGTAAAGAACATTTTGTTTATTACTCCACACTGCAAGAAGCAAGCTGGACACACACAGTGCTCGGGCATACACTTCTTCTGCTCACCCGCACTTTGGACCCCAAAAACATCAT
>VUQK01039791.1:0-15476 GCA_015106715.1 Bujurquina vittata
TCCATGGTGGCCCTACATGGATTTGCCCAGATAGATATTAAAAATGTGCTCATTCGGTCCATGCATGCATGGGCCTAGTGTAAGTCAACCATCTGGGTCCAAATGAGCACATTTTCAGTAATATATCTATCTGAGCAAATCCATGTAGGGCCACCATGGAAACTGCGGACAAACCCGTATGGGGCCCATAATGTGTGCCCTTACTTATCCTATATGGGGCCCACCTATGTGTGCTGGCAGGGGGATCGCACTTCTCATCCTACGCTGAAGTCTACACCAGGGAGGGTCCATCCTTTAGTCAAACTTTGGGTTCAAGGGGAACGGTGCAGAGCTGGACCAGCTCGGTATCCTCTCAAGGATATTTGAGTGTGCGTGGGAGTTTGTCCATCCAGTCTGCGTGTGTTTTGTGGAGCTGGAAAATGCATTTATCTGCATCTCTTGGGGTATCCTGTGGGGGGGGGTGCTCAAGAGTACGGGTTGTGTGGTCTGTTTTTGTGGGCCATTCAGTCCCTGTACAACCCAAGAATCTGACTCATTTCCTGTGTGACTTCACCAGGGCTGCACTTTGTCACAGATTGTGTTCATGGATGAAAAATAAGAAAATTAAATGTGTGGAAAATGCAATAAAATAAAGAATGAAAACAAAACTTGAGTTCATACTTTGGGGATCATGTGAAACAAGTTCATGGCTCAACTTTAGATTTCACGAGTCTTCTCAAGTTGCCAGAATGACGCGACTGTCTCAGTCACAGGAACAGGATTTGATGAGGTAACATATTAATGCAGGTTTGTAAAGTGTTGTAATTTAATCGGTGTCCTTGCCTGTAAACTGAAGCATCGGTATCATAACCAAAGATATTTCAATCATCTCAGTGGAATCCTGTTGCTCCCCCGTGTCTGTTGTTCTCACGCTCATCAGTGACACAATCTCTAAAATGATTTCTTCTTATAGATGAATGTCACACGCATGCTGTGGGTTTGCAAGGTGTCACTTCCTCATAATGACACTTGAGCTTTACTTCACTGACCAACAACAGAACACACGAAGTCAAGATCCTCACAGCGCCCTCGATGTCCAACATTAGAAAAGATGAGAATGTGAGCGTGGCAGCAGCTGAGGTCTGCAGGTTTAACCAGAAGACAGGAACATGTGATGGCGCGATTGCTTTTTAGTTTTCCACTAAGTTGAACACGGAGTAGCTATGATTTTTTTTTTTAGAAAGGACTTTTTTTTTTTCCTCAACCAAAAAAAAGATGACGTCTCAGATTCAAAAAGCCACTTCCAGGTTTCTCACACTGAGCACACTGCAGACTGAAGTTTGGTCTTTGTCATTAAAAGCTACGGGGACTGCACGGAGGAATGACGTAATGCTTTGTGTGTACAGGTATCTGTACTCTGCTGCTGATGTCTCTAACCCAGGGGTGTCCAAACTTGCGGCCCGCCCCCTACTTCCAGACCACAATGTCAAAAATAACATACAATTTGGCCCTCTAAGTTACTTTTTTGACATTTCGCCAGGGCAGTGTAAGTCCTCCTTCGCAGTTTTAATGGCAGAGAGTGGACTCAAACTCGGTCTTTTGGCTACAATGTTTCCACTACAACACTGCGCGCTACACAAACAATATGTCACTTTGTGTAAGGAATACACAAGACACAATACACAAGAGACATGGGATGGTGGAGTGTAATGGAATGAATGACCAGTTAGCTATTGCAAGGGGGGATGAAGTATGACCAGGTGAGCACACCGTACCAAGGAGGACACACAAGTGGGGCAGTTAAAACCATAAAATTTATTACAATAAAAACAATACAATGAATATTGAAACATGCCCACAAAGTCACTAAAGCTGAAAGTTCACTGTTAAAAGTCCAGAAAAAGGTGGGCTAAAATGATTTTTAAAAAACGAGGTAAAGAAAGTTAAAATGGCACCAGTGAATTGCAGCTCCTGGTCCTGACTCGGCTCGGTCCACTCTGCCACAACAACGCGAGTCTCTGGGTCCATCGGCCTTCGGTCACACGCACCAGGTCACCTGCAATATAACAGCATACGCCAGTACGGGGCACGGGACATCAAGGGCCTTAGGCTACTGGTAGAGAGTTACTACAATACTCAAAGGCAGTTTCCTCTCCAATAAAGGGCCATTTCAGCCCTTTTTTTGTAACTGGCCCACACTAGAACTGCCCGAGCTGCAAAACTACCTTTATTGAAGTTTCACAAATGCGATAAAGGTTTCACAAATCACACACATGGTTTAAAATGCTCTGCTGTTAGTGCAGAATGATCTAGTCCAGGTTTGAAGTGTGTAGGTGTTGTAGTTTTGGAGCTGGATCAGTGTGGTCCAGATGTACAAAAAGGCTGCAACCGTTGCTATGCACCTGTGTGGACAATGCAATAGACCGGTCTCCCGACTTGTGACGTCACGCGCTTTGATCCTTTGATCCACTAGTAGGTTTGTTTGGGTAAAGGTGCGAAACGGCTGTTCCGTGATGAAGAGCATCGTAGTAAATAATAAACCTGAAAAGGCCTGAGCTGTGCAGCCTTGTGTCGGTTTGGTCCCCCCCCCCCCTCAAGTGTCCCATGGATATCAGCTGACCATGGTGGTCTGAGCAGAGGAAACGGGAGGAAAAAAGCCTGGCGCAGTGTGTGTTCATTCTAACAACGTAAGGCTTGACCACAAGAGGAGCAAAGAAACGAATCGGAGAAAAAGAGGGAAAAGAGCATTTAAATACAGAATGTCTCAAAACAGAGAACTGGTGCTTTTCTACATAACGTATAAACTGTCCCAGAGAAACTATCCTGTCAACTACATACTACTTAACGAGCCTTCGAACGGGACTGATGAGGAACAGCGAATAGCTACACACGCCAATTGGACTTTTAATGGCACAATTCCCGGTACCCTGCCGGCGTCCCGGCAGCGGCAGCAACAGCCACCATCAAGAATGGGCCTCAACGCAGTGAAGGAGGCGCTCCGGGACACAGCCAACGAGTTTGAGCTGCAATACGCTCGTGCCTCCAACGATCTGCACAGCCAGCTGCACATCACGCCGGCCACGGCCTACCGAAGGTTCGAGAATGTGATGGACGAGGTGTTCCGGGATGGCATCAACTGGGGTCGGATCGTAGGGCTTTTTGTGTTCGGCGGGGCACTGTGTGTCGAGTGCGTCGAGAAGGAGATGACCCCCCTCGTGGGTGGGATTGTAGAGTGGATGACGGTCTACCTAGACAACCACATTCAGCCCTGGATTCAGAGCCAAGGAGGATGGGAGCGCTTTGCTGAAATCTTCGGGAAGGATGCGGTGGCTGAAAGCCGGAGGTCTCAGGAGAACTTCAATAAGTGGCTACTGGTGGGGGTGATGGTGGTGACCGGCGTCATGGTGGGTGCACTCATCGCGCAAAAACGCCTGTGAGCGCTCTTGCTCCACCCGCCTCCTTCACAACCCTCAACATTTAGATGAAGGTCCTGTTCGTCTCCTCATGGCTGCTGCTGATGTTTACTCCCCTACCCCAGCCCGTACATCGTGCGTCGACCTCAAATGTTGAAATGTTGAGAAGCAAGAAGAAAAAAATTCCAACCTGACAGAAATTGAAAGACGTGCTTTATCGTTCTCTGAAATCAGCTGTTCCTTTCATTCCGTTCTCCACTCGTTCCTGCACCTCGTTTCTTCCACTATGTTTGTAGGTGTTAGTTTTAACACATTTTTTTTCCCCCATTTTCGTCGACAGAACAAACTGAAACTGATTCTTACAGTTAATTCAGCTTTCTCTAATGGCTCTCACCATGTTGAAGCTTCACGTGTCTCTATGTGCCATGTGGAGAGCGAAATCGGGGCACCTTCTGTAGTTTCCAGCCACCTGTCCTGATCACAGTCACATAAAGCATCGAAACCCGTGTTATACGTCTAGATGCTGTAATGGATCTGCAGAACGTGGATATGTTGCAGAGGAAGTTTGTTTTTGTGTGTTGAGCACAAGAAGCTACTGGATGTTGTGATCAATGCCTTCTATGGCCAGCACGTAAAATCCTTGTCCAGAGGTGTTGTTGTTATCTGTTACCTGGCCACATTTCTTCTTGATGACCTCGGGCTTCAGTGTTTTAGCAGCATTGTTAAATCTGCGGACACCAAGAAAATGCACACATTTTTTAGGTTTCTTCTTCTCAAACCTCACCACATGGATACAGGACGAGTGGAATAACATCTATAATGCTGCCTTCGTGGAGCAACACTGGATTGGCCCCCTGCTCAGATGGCACCTTGAGACAGATATTCTCATGGACCAGCTTGCTGTTAAAATCTCTCAAGGGAATCAACTCAAGAAAGCTGCAACCCAAACCACTGAGCCCCAGGACTTTGCCCTCACCAAACCTAAACCTCGATCTTTACCTACGCCCGAGCTCATCCCACAGCAGACAAAATCCAAACCAGTACCAAAGCAGCACCTACAAAGCTCCAAAGGAGATGCAGATAATAGAGGAGAACAAACAAAGGAACCATCAAAAGGCTCAGGAACCTCTGTATGAAGCACATATCAAACAGTTCAGATGTGGAAACCCAGAGAAGTCTGAGCACACAAAGAGAGCCATGTCCAAGTTCGAGGAAGACTTAGATTCGAGGCTCAAACTGAATTCCTTTCATTCTCGTGGACTTCCTTCCAGTAATAATGCTGTTAGCTGTCCCATCAAACTCAACAATGCTGCTATTCTAAGGAAGGAGGCACTGCATAAGCGCTGGGTGGACGAGGAGGTCCAGTGAATTGAGCGGCTGGCCCAAGGGGAGCGTGATCTCTCATCTTTCATGCCCAAGATTGGAGCGCCAACACCTGGAAGCGTGCATCAGTGAACAGCAGGCAGCGCTGGCCCGTAAACGCATAACGGAGCACAATCAGAAGACTGCACAGCTAAAGAAAGAAGAGACAGCTCAGCTGATGAGAAGATATGCCGAGGAAAGATTTCAGGAGGAAAAGGAAATAAGAGATTTGGTGCAAAAAGTGGCAAAAGGCCACAAGAATTCAAAGGCAGCTAAAGCAAAGTTACAGAACCTAAAGCAAAGCATAGTGAAAGAAGTCTCTGAACAAAACCTGGAGCTCCTTCGTCAAGCACTGGAGGAAGCACAGGCAGAGATGAGCCGCAAATTGGAAGTCATCCATGAAATCCACTGCATTGAATCTCTCTTGCAGACACAGATACTGTAGACCATGAGCTGCTGGGAGAAATGTCCCTGTATCAGACGAAGGAGCGGCTGGCTCATCTGAAGAACAAGCAGCAAGCAGAGCAGGAGGAGAAACGGATGCATATATTGGAGGAGAAGCAGAAACAGAAGCAGCAGCTGATGCAGAAACTGGATGCTATCAACCTTCACAGCAGAGTCCTGGCACAAGCTGCTGCCATCAGGAAAGAGGAGAGGAGAGCCGAGAAGGAGTTTATTCAGCAGACGGTGGATCAGGATGAGATGGTTTTGACTCTGAAGAAGATACTTGAAGAGAAAAAGCAAGAGCATCAAAAACGGAAGCATCACAACTGATACAGATTCTATTCAAAGACATTGTATAAACTCACAGTCGGTGTTTTAATATAACATGAGATCAAAACTTTCAAATCAGACCAAAAGGAAAATATCTTCACATACAATGAAGACTTCTCACAATAAAGCAAAGCAATCAGCCATTTGATATAAATTGGTCTTTATTTTATATTAAGGGATTTAACATAAAATATGCAGAGTTAATCCTTGTAATGTTGGTGTTGTTCACCAATCTGCCTTTTGTTCCCTAATAATAGAAGAAAAAGAAAAAAATAATTTCAGTTTCTGTCCAATAATCAGTCATCACGACAGACATTAGAAGTGCTGCTAAACCCAGAAATCTGCAAAAAAAATTAATATCATTAATTCTTAATAGCACATACACGCACTGCTGTTATTTAATGAAATGGTGCATTTATAGGTTCAAAAAAATAAGAGCAACAAGTAATGTTTAATGAAGAAATAGCAAGAGGCAAGCAGTGCAGAGCCAAGACATGGAGTGAAATAATCAGGAGGTGCAAAAAATACATGGTAGATACAATAAGATGATGTATAGTGAAGTCCTGCAAGACGAGAAGGCATAACAGCAGAAATGACACCAAGAGATTCAGCGCAAACTCCACGAAGTGGAGAGAAAGATGCAGAATATTCTCCAAGAATTTGAGAGCAAATATACAGACATAACTGACGTAAAAGACAAAAACATTACAATAGAGGATGCGGAGGAAGGGCCGGGGAAATTGTGCACAGAGGAATCAAAAAATGGTGAACAAAAATACACATTTTCAAGTATAAAGTACAGAAATGCAGAAGTGAGGGCAGGAAAAACAGAGAAATGTACATTTCAAGAAATGCAGAGGAGAAATCAGGACTTATAACCCATGCATTACAAAGTACAACAAAGGAAAAGAGTCTTTCTGTTGCTGCAGCAAGGCTGAATCTGCTGAGGGCCTGTGAAGGTTAAAGATGATGGCGTGAGTTTGGAGCACGAGCTCATAGAAACGTGTCCACTCCCAGGCCCTCTGACTGCAGGTGCTGTCCATGGTGCTGATCAGCTGGAATGACGCTATTGACATTACTGATTATTGCTATATGCTATTATTGTGGCACTTACAGTGTGTGTGTGTGTGTGTGTGTGTGTGAGAGAGAGAGAGAAAGAGAGAGAGATGCTGCAATAAATCTAAATTTCACCTGTACAGTGTCTTCACATAAGAAAGATCAACGTGATGCACTGACTGCCTGCAGGTGTAATGATCAAACTATGTGTGCTGTAACCGTTTGTCTGGTTTCACTTTGGCATCTTCACCCCTCTAACCAAGTTTAATCACGTCCAGTTCTACTGTGTCCAAGAAAAAACGATTATGTTATCAGATATGAAAAAACTATGAAAATCAAAATGTGCATGTGCAGAATTTGCACAGTAAACAAGCTTTTTTTGTCTCTAAATTCTGTATTAAATCTCCATGACTTAATAAAATATTAAACCCCATCTGAATTCAATTTACATCTTTCCTAAGTGCTTTATGATTTCCAAATAGGTCAAATCAAATTATAATTAGACTCTGCAGGTGGTCATCGAGTCCAGTCCCAGAGTACATTTGTGGCATTGAAGTAGCAGACAGAAACTCTGCTCCCTTTAATTTTTCAGGGTTTTTCTCACAATATAAATTTGTAAATTAGATTTTAGCTGGCTAAATGACATCATCAGGATCGGTGGATTTAATTCTGTCAGACTTAATATTCCTCACACCTTCAATTAATCACAGGATTGAGAAGGATATGCAAGCATTCAGCAAAGCATGGATAATAAATAATGTGGGGTCAATACAATAAAGCTTGCGGGGAAATGTTGTCCTTTCTTAATATTTTGTATGACGTTTTACAGGAGCTCAGTTTTAAAGTTTAAATCCTTTTTTTTATTCTTGAAGTTTATCCTCTTCATTCTTCTGAATGAAGAGGTAGACACTCTGCCCACAGCTTAAACATTCTACTTTAGTGGGTAAAACCACACCTCCTGGAGGAGAAAGTCCCCGTACTTCTCTCTTCCAGGAGGGACGTCAAGGAGCTTAAAAGCCTGAGAACCTGACAGAGCCCGGGGTCTGGACAAGAATGTCCGGTGAGCAAGTCGGGGCACTCCTTTTGACAGCTTGCTGTACCCTTGCATTTTTAAATCAGCTTCACAATTAAGATCAAAAAGTAGCAAAAAAAAAAGTAAAAGTAGATGCAAAAGATTTATTTCCTCATGTCATTTTCACAGAAATAACTGCAGCTGTAATGAAAACTCAAACACCACACTGTAGGGGTAACCAATATTTTAATAGTTTTAAATTTAGATATGAAAGACTTCATAAAATAAAAGTCTTTGATTCTCAAATTGTGGCATGGACATGTATTTTAAGCTTATTCTTATAAATGGAAAGGAATGATTTTAAAAACACTGCAATAAAACGGGCAGTTTATTTGCTACAATAATACAATTTTCCATTCAAGTGACGTCACAGAGGTCAAGAAAAGAACAACAAGATCCAGCAGCTGCCTGCATCCATGGGAAATAAGTAAAAAAGGAAAAACCTGTGGTACATAATCACAAACTGATCAGTCAGATCAACACATACTGCACTCCTGGTAGACATTCATGAACGTAAGAAACGAGTATAGGTAAGAGGTACGTGGCATGAGCAGGTGAATAAAAATTAAGTCCCCTTTAAATAAAGAAAAAAAAAACTCTACGTCCACATGAAGCCAACACCATTTGTAAAATGCTAACGAGGGAACGATGCGGGTCTACAACGTTTTTGTCCTTTTGTTCGCTTGCCATCATCACTGAAAAAACTAAACTTTAAAATGTAACCATAATTTCAACTTACTATGTTCTTTTTTTCATTCAGCAAATAAAACACATGAACGCTCCATCGAGACTCTGTTCTTTCCTCATTTAGACATCCTCCCTTTACTGCACATTTACTCACTTTTACTGCCACACAACAGCACAAATCAGTCACTCCCCAAGTGAGGCTGCTGGAACGACTGATTCATAACTACATAGAACGTCTGAGTAGCTCAACATTTAGACAATTTAGACAATTTCCAAATTCAAAAGCAGCAGAAATGTTTTAAGAAGATCTGAGAAGCTGGAAGCAGCAGCAAATGTTTGGGGCTTTTTCTTTTCTTTTTAAGCCATTTTTCTGTTTAATCAACTCACTCCAATCCTGATATTTCTACCAAAAACAAGGACAGCTGAGTTACTCATTCAGTATAACATTTAAGGTGCCTAACCAAAAAAAAAAAACAACACAAGAAAACCATCTTCTTAATATTACTGCCATGAGGTCCCAGACATTATTGTGTAGACATACTTGAGATAACATTTTGTAAACATTAACTTTCTGGTGTGGGGACCGAAAAATCCAAAAATAAAAATCGGTGGAAACGGAAAGAAGGAAAAAACCAGCTTAACATGGACGTAATTATTATTTTTTTTTTACATCAGTGCAATGAAGTTAAAAAAGAAAAAGCACTTTGTGTGGATACAGGATACTGGCTTTCTGCAGCAGCTGGTTTGTGTGACTTTTCACATTGTCGTCGTCTTCTTGCGTTCACTGAGGCTTCAACAGCCCCTTCAGCTTCTCAGTCCAGGGATTTGCCTTTAGACTCTCCACTGGCTGGACCCGTGTTCAGGGAAGGGAAAGAACTTCAGCTAGCAGCTGTAACTTAAGGACATGCCTTTTTTTTTGGAGGGGGGGGGGCGCCTTCCACACCATTTTTAAAAAGGTACCCAGCCAGAACCTGGAAGTCCTCTCCTGTGCCCTGAGCTGGTCAGTGGCTGGTCAAGCTTTGGAGCATCAAAGTTGGGTACCCTGCCCTTCCCGACTGTTCTCAGTGTAAATCAGTAAGAACAGTCTTTCTTATTGACGAAGCTGTAACAAAGTGCCTCAGTTCGCAGGGGACTATTTTTTTTTTTCCTGGAAAAACCTCAGTAACAAAACTAGAATCTCAGTTAAAATAACAAGAAAAATATACACAAATATATGCTTACAATATATTATGTACATTTACACAAGTGCTTAAAAAGTCAAACACATCGCTGCCATTTCTAAAGTGTTCACAAAGAAAGTGCCGTCATCACTCTGCATGACGTAAACATGAGACACTGATTGTTTTTCTGCTGGAAGCGACTTCAGCTCACGTCTGCACATTCTCACTATTTCACCAACAGAAAAAAAAAAACAAAAAAAAAGTATCTTTCATCCATCTGCTGACCAGAAGTCAGGAAGTATCTGATAAACATCTGACATACACAGCATGTCAGTCAGATTTCCAGCAACAACACAATGTGCACTTAATGTTCACAAATGCAGGCAGCATGTTGGCTAATGGGAAATTGTACTACAGTGACTAAAACTCCCTACATTGTATCGCAGTGTGTTAAAAGGCCAAACTACATTTAACTTTCCATCCTAATTTTCCGATTGTGTTACTGGTAATCACATGTCATAGGTCATCTCTGATTTGAAACTCCAAATTGTGGTCATGATGCATCCTGAACCTTCAGTAGCGACTTCAAATGAACAGTCATTTCCTCCCGGCTTTGGTTGCTCTTTAGAGGCTCGTCTTCTCCGACCCAGTGGCTGGGCGGCTTCGGTAAGACACTGGGTGAGGGCGGCTCACTGAACTTAGCTCCAGCATATACCTTCTCACCATCTTTGAGGTATTCAGAGGCAGCTTCAGCAAGTGGTGCGTTCACAATCTTCACGTTGTCGGAGGCGTGGAGCGGCCTTTTCTGCTCTCGAGCCTGGTGGACAGAGGCGGGTTTATTCGGAGTGCTGCTGTCTTTCTTCTTTGTGGAGTGAGCAGCACCGGGCGTTTGGATCTGCTTGGGCTTATGGCTCCTGGCATTCACATTATGGCCGGCCTGTTCGTGTTTAGGCAGGTTACGGCTAGCCTGACCTCCTGGTTGTGCGGCCCCTCGCTCCAATCTGACACCTTTGGATTTCAGCAGCTACAAAACAAAAACATTGTTTTAAAATTTTATCACTTGACTATACCCAATGAAATTTAAACATCAGGTATGGCTGCAAACTTAAAAAAAATATTCTGGGTTAATATATCCCAGGCTGAGAACAATGTGCGGTGTGTGTGAACCAACACACTTGTGTCACAGCGGCGGTGTCTTTTATATATAAAGTAGGAACCACTATAGCGGGTATTTTTGACCTTAAAAACCATTTTCACAAAGGAACCTGCCAGGCCCAATCGGCTGCTGCCTCTACTGCAGGTGGTCGGCGGGTAAAACACATATCTGGAAGTTTGAGAGATCAGCGCAGATGCAGTGCTGTCAACGTACGAGTTGTGCTATTTTTCATGATAAAATTAAATCAGGGCAGCACAATACCCGTTTAATCACTTTTATCTTCTTTTCATAATCCTTAGAGGCCAAATTGTTAATAAAAAATAAGCTTGTCTATTACTGAACCCCATACTCATAAAATGTGTAAACATTTACATTTGGCTTTGAAAGCAGAAATATTATGTGGTGAAGCTGCTGTCAAAGAGTTGCTTATTTCTACAGCCAGTATTTAAAGGCCAACATAATGAGTCATCTGGAGTCCATTGAAGTCCAATATTAACTTCTCTTTGAGACCCATTTGTCTCTCCCAGCTACTGAGACAAACACACAGCCTCAAGTTTAGCTTTCACTTCTGGAGAAACTGAAGTACTCTGTCTATACTTACTCTCACTTTAATTCCTGTCTCCTAACCTTCTGTGATTGCATATCCAAATTCACATCTGTTTACATGATCACACAGGCAGATGCTTAGCTTAAAAAGCCAGTTCTTGATCCTTATTGAGTCCTAATCTGTTTTGGGGGATGAAAAACAAAAAACAAACATTTTATTATCTGAATCAGTGTGGAAAATGAGTAGAAAAAGGCTTGTGTGCGACCTGGATCTGAAAAAGCCCCACTGCCAGTCAGCTGACGTCTTTATTTCGCAACAAATTGAGCTTGGAGGCATAGCACTGCAGCAGACTGAACAAGTTCATAGTTGTTTAAAAGTTAATACCGTCCTGGTAATTTTCCTTTGGTAGAGAGCCAACCAAAGCTTCTTAAGCAGGAGCCCAACATTTTTAATAAGCAGTAACAACCCTGCACATGTACACTAAATTCAACAAGCTTTAAGAGAAATACACTTGTCTTTTGTTTTTGGTGGCCATTATAAAGTCTGAACTCTCCCTTCTGGTTTTATCTGATGGACAAGCCTGCCACCAAATGCGGAATTTGGGAAATTATTTCTTGATGAATCAGCAGATAGAAAGAGGAACAGACTTGTTGATCACTTGTCCTCAGGACACAGACTGGTAACTGCGTCAGTGGAAAACGCCTCAGGCACAACAACTGAGTTTCAAGCTAATTAACTGTGTTTGACTTCCCTGTACTTTTCTATAAGTTTGAATTTACATTTCGTCAAAAACATTTTGATGTACTCATGGCTGCAAATATCTTACTTTATTGATCCCATAGGAAAATTCCTCAAATTCTTCAATTCTTCATTAAATGTTTGGCTTATAAAATACTGAGGACCAAGTCTTACTGGAAGTTTTGATACGTTCACAAAGTAACAGATATGATTATACACTTTACAGATAATTTGTCTGCCATTATAGCTTTAATGGCCTTTATTTAACTCGTTACACCCTGTTTGTCAGGTACCGAGGCCGAGCAGCGCAGCAGGTGGTATAATCTGTACCTCTTTCCTGGCTCCATGTTTGAGGGAATGGAGGGTGAGCACGGTCTCTCCGGACTCGGTACCGCTCTGAGTTGCGGATCTGTGCCCAATCGAAGCCGTCAGGGTGTTGTTGGTGTTGTTGTGGTCCGACAGGCGGCTGCTGGGGCAATTTCTCGGGGGTTTGTGGTGATGCAACGCTGCGGTGTTCCGCAGCTTCCTTCCTCCTTTCTTCATGAACACCTGCTTCGTTTTGTTTGTCGCATCGCTGCCGGAAATCAGCGATTTGGGGTTATTGTTTTCGACGTTGCCGATGTTGGCTTCATCGCCGTGAGCGGTAGATCCGTCCAACATGTCTCCGAAGCGGGGAAAACATAAACAGGCTGTCCAGTTCCTGCGCGGCTCTGCTGTTTTAGCTAACAACGTCACAAGCTAACAGTTAGCTACCAATTAGCTAAGTGGATAATTCGCTTTATTTATTTCGAGGTGCCCACACGCAAAAATCAAATACTTAACGGATATAACGTTGAAGTATCTTCCCAGAAGCTCCTATGTGTAAACCTGATTTTTTTTCTTAGTTACTGCTGCTAAACAACCGATGAGCACCTTTTATTTGGCTGGCGCGTCGTATTAAGTGAGCCCGTCAAAGCAGAAGTGGCAGAGGGGCGAGCCAAAATAAAAAACGTCACTTCCAGCAAGACCTTTCAAAATAAGACGGCTCGCTTGCCACTTGCCAAAGTGAAGACGGGCTACAGACGAAAATGACCCTAAGCAGATGCATAGTTACATGCATCTGCTTGTGCAAAATTATGCACTTAGACACAAAACTATGCACGTCATGCCAGTAAACCATACTTAATATAAAATTGATGAAATAAATAAGTACATGCACATGCACATGCAAGGATGGGTGACAGGGACGGGGGGAACAGATAGAGATCATAGCTTAACATGCGGTAACATGCACTGCAGAGACTGTTATATAAATACTGTGACTTTCAATGGAAATATTTTTTTTAAAAACCGTCTTAACTTCCGGTAATAGTTTCTTTAATTTGATCTTCCGGGCCGTGTTTCCAGTAAAGGGCGCGTCAGACCTCATCCTGTCAGTGACGTGTTATTTATTTATTTTTTATTATTATTTGGTTTCAGCTGTAGAAGGCGGAGCATAAATGTCAGACGAGAACAGAAATGATTTGAGCTGCAGTGGGCAGAGTCTTGTGCTGCAGAAAGGCTGCGTGTTGCTGTCATGTGACAGACCGACAGCAGACCTGCGGAAACGTGCATCCTGTTGTGGTGTTTTTGACGGACTCTGCAGCTCTGACTTGAAATTTCACAATAATTTTTGTATTCTTCTTTGGAATATAGATCTAGAATATAATCTATTTAACACTGGAATCTGGGATGAAATCATTTCTGTGTTTTTAATACTGTGGATAAACCTCGTTTATTTATTTATTTTTATATAACTTCTGTCACTAACATATAAGCCTTTAGATATTTCACTTAATAAAAATACAAATAAAACAAGTAAGCCTTTAAAATATGTATCACAGTTAGCTGGTCCGGCAGTGACGCCTTGTGGTGAAGAAGTGAACTGCAGCAGCTAATAATCAGTCTTTGCCATGCTCATGGAGCATCAAGCGGCATGCAAGTTTGACAAACTGTCCCAGTGTTACTCGAACTGAAACAATTTACTTTCGCTGTTATTTTAGTCTGTTTAGTTATTTTATTCGTGATTGATATCCATTTAAAAATGGGGATTGCCTAAACCTTTAAAATTGAAGTGTAATGAAGATGCAAGCGCTGGAGTGTGGATGTGTGTAAATGGTAGACAGTAAAAGCGCTTTACTCACATGCAGATGGAAGTGCTTGTATGAATGGGTGAATGCAAACATGTTGTATTAGCTCTTTGGAGCACTGGTGGTCAGTCAGCCCACACTATGTGCTGCCCCTCTGGTGCCCATCTGCCCACAGGGAGCAGTACTGTGTGTCTCCACAAACCTGAACCTCACACGGGACTCATGAGAACTTGCTGGGAATAAAAACACAGTGACACTGAACTCGGGTTTTACTATCACACACCTTTACTGTATAAAATGTGAACAGCAGATTGTTTCTTGTTTGCAGCGACCCCCAAAATCACCTGCATGACCATCATTAAAATGCACGCCTCTGTGAAATGTCTATCGTCACTATACTGTCATCTGCAAGTTTAGAATAAAGAGAGACTTGTTCAAAAAACACTGACTATAAATTTGAGGGCTGGCATTTTTTTTTTGTTTGTTTGTTTGTTTTCATACAGTACATGTTATAAGTGCACAAAAGTCAGAAAAGCTACTAATCCAAAGTGAAAAGAACACAGTTTTCATCCACCACAGTAACAGGCTAATAATTATTTGGCAAAGAGAACCAAGAAACTCAAATCTGAAACTCACACGGGAGGTCATATTAAAGGCTTGTTTCAGTACAAAAAATAGATATATAAACAATATACAAATACAACATAAACATCTAAGTTTCCATCCCTGTGAGTGCAGTACATATCATGTGTCACAATTACCACTGAAGGCAAATATAGAGATACTGAGGGTCCTGGAGGCGTTTCTCTGCCCGCGCGCTGGAGGCCGCTTTGGGGCTCAAGACTGCTCTTCAGCTTCCGGATCGTCGTAGATGTAGCTGCCGACGCCTCCGGTGTTCACACCTGAGAGAAATGGAGCATTTAAATGTAACCCCGTTTATGGTTTTCTGACCACGTGGGGAGTTATGGCTCTCTTTTTGGGGCTAGTTCCTCAAATATACAAACATCACCTCCATGCAATTATATCCATCTTTGCTGTAATAACACAGAAGTTGAGTATGATTACAGAGACACATTTTAGGATTTTCCAAAGTTTTCCAGTCTTCTAGACTAAATAAACAAGGCTAACGAGCTGTCCGCCTCAATTATGGTATCACCTAGACTTTTTGAGTTTCAGCTTTTTTCTCTCTTCTCATGGAAATCTCCTGCTGACGCACACACTGTTATTGTATCTCATACTGAGTCGGATCTTTGGAGGTCATATATGTGTTTCTACCCAAAAAGTCGACTAATGGGACTATTTCTGATGAGTTTGAGGTTTTAAGTTGACATTTTACACATTTTTGTGGGAACATGTTGGTTTGAACCATTGTTTTAAGAAACAGCTGTAGCACCAGCCCCCCCGCCGCCCCCCCCCATCCCACA
>VUQK01039792.1:0-45928 GCA_015106715.1 Bujurquina vittata
ATTTATCCGTAAATTCTACCCTCTGTTCCTTTTCAATAAAAAGATCTGTGACCCTGTCGTACCAACAAGGCGTCTTTTCCAGGGACTTGACTAGTGTCCTCTCAATGGCCAGCAGAGCTAGGCTGCTTAAACGGCCTTGGCCCATGGTGTTGCGGGTGTAAGACTAGAGCTACTTTAAACAGGAGAAGCTCCTCTCTACACCTGCAGATGTAGCTCCAATCGTTGCCACTAATGAACACGACAAAGAAAATGCCGCTAAGAGGATTAGGAAAGTCTCCGGTTCAACGCAGAACAGAATGAAAATAAAAAAATGCGGATGTTTACACCAAAAGATCGCTGATTAACTCATTTCGCTGTCAATCAAAAAGGGATTCAGCCTCAGACAGATCATCCAATCATCATGCAGAAGCTGAGCGTCCGGGCCAGCCGAGGCCAGCCCACTGCCCCATAGACCCCCAGAGACGCTGAGCCTCCGTGAGCGGGACAAAGGCCAGCATTTATCCAATGACTCGCCTCGTTTTGCAGCATCTTAAGCTGCGCTATCGACTCTGTGGACGCTCAGCGTCCACACTGTTTGAAGCACCATGAAGCTGCGGGAATGAGTGAGAGGAAAGCCGCGTCGTTACCAGTGATAAGAAGCTGATTGTGAACAAAAGTTGAGTGCGTTGTAGCGCAAATTTAGTCAGTGACATGTACACACAAGAGTATATATTTGATCACTTATTTTTTGACATTTTAGGGGAAGCTGAGCTTTCCTTGCAGTCTTAGAGCAATCGCCTCTGAATGAAACCAAATAGCAGCTGAAAAAGAAAAGAAGCTGAGTACTGCAGTGACCCAGGCAAAGTCCAGACCTCAACATGATTGAAATGCTGTGGCTGCAGGTGATCTGTATATAAATGAAAGCCTGGAAACCTCAACTGGACCTTAAGCATTGTTGTAACGAAGACTGGACCAAAATTCCTCCACAGTATCGTGAGAGACTGATAAAGTCATACAGAAAACAGTTGCTCCAAGCTAGTCCTTCTAAAACCATCTCTACTTTGTCCTTAGTTTTTCACAAGACTGCACAGAGTTCTGTGGAAATCTCTTTTACATGACTGCATTCCCCATGAAGCAATCCTCTTCTCCATTTATGAGCTGTATACTACAGGTGAATGCATACCTCTTATGTTATGAGTCCCATACAGCCCAATATATTCGCATGTGGCAATAAAGTCCCAATAAAGCCACGGCATAATAGCCTATAAAGAACACCAGCTTCAAAACAAAAAAATAAACAAACAAAAAAAAAATCTGTTTTCCCTTTTCCCGTGTAAAGAAGTACATGTAAATTCTGAAACTGTATTAATAAGTCCAATTGCAACAGTATGTCTCAATTTTTCACATTAAGTCAACCTGTCATTATAAAGAAATATATCACCATGGCTTTTTGTCTGAATCATCTTCCTCCAGTACTCCCAGGTAATGGACACAAGTCTGTGTCAATAAGAAAGCTTGTAAAGCTGACGATGAAGAAATCAATCCTTCAGAAACCTACTCTTATCATGTTATCCATCCTCGGAAAAAAATTGTTTAGGATTCCCATCAAAAGCATTGATGTTATGGGTGTAGTTAACCTGACTGAGCAGGTGACCCTGAAGACTATTGCAAGTCCACCCCAGACAATTTCTTTGATATCGTCATCTTACGAAGGCCATAAATCACCTTTAAAAACAGAGAGAGTTGATCTTATCGATATGTAAACGTAATCTTTTTTATGTCTCTGTTGCTCTATTAGTCTTTGCAGATGGTGAGCGGGTTCCTCAGCATTGGAGTGGGAATTCTTTTCGCTGTAACCCAGGAGATGAATCAGTCACTTTTCACTCTATTCAGAGTTTCCCAAGTGAGCGGAACACTCGTAAGTATCTGCTCAATCAGACTCTAAACTGTAAAAAAATTGTGTACTAAGTACAGAAGACAAAGTTATGAAGGCTTTCTAAGCTTGTATTTTCTCCTCTACAGTTCATAGTTGCTGGACTTGCTTCCAACCTGTTGTTCAAATATCCAGCGTTACTTACTGTAAGTAAAACCCAGTCAAAATCATCTTCCACAGTACAGCTACAGATGGTGAAGATTATAATTAGTTCGAAGATCAATGTGTTTGTGTTTTGTGTGTGTGTTTTTAACAGGTGTGCCTCTTAGTAAACTGTGGCAGCATCATTGTAGCCATTCTTGCAGTTCTTCTGATAAGTGTTGACCTGGCTAAGTGGAATAAACTAAATGAGGATCATTTGACGGTAAGATGTTATAAATATGACAAAATGGCCTTTATATTTAGTCATGGAAATGTAAAGCACATTTTTCTGGTCTTTATGTTTTGAGCAGATGGAGATACTGGAACTTTGTGTGCTGGGCCTCGAGGTTTCCCTCTCTGCAGTCCTCTGCTTCTGGTTCTCTAAAGAGAAGCGTGTGAAAAACAAATGATCAAACTGCTGAAATTTGCTGAGAAGAAAGGGAGGATAAATAATACTATAGTAGAAATCAACTGTGTGTATAAAGAAGAGCATAGAACAGTATATTTATGCTTAAAAAAAAAGTTAAGCTATGCAACCTTTTAATGTTTCCTGTGTCGAATGTGGCCTTCACTTGTGTCTCAGTTGCCTATATTAGAGTACAAACCCCTGCTGCACAGCCCCGGGCTGTGGTCTGTATGTAAAGTCTGACTCGGACTGAGAACACAGGACTTGTGGTAAACGAGTGTCAGTTCCTCTCATGTGAAGGAAAAACCACGTTTTGTTCTACTCAACCCCTGCATCTCTTTGTGTAACGGTAGTACTGACTTTCGGTGTTCAGTTCTGTTTATTTGCAAGGGTCGCTCTCTGTGTGGTTTTTACACACACTTTTTTATCAGTGGAAATATCTGCTGCTTGTTTTCATGTGCACTCACACTTTTAGACGGTTTCACATACTGAATGTTTTGCTCAACTATGAAGACTTTTGTAAGTAAAAGAACAGCGTTTTTTGTTCGCACCAGGTGTAGTCACTGCTTAGGTGTAAATACAAAAAGGAACAAATACAAACACATGTTTAAAACATTTTAATCTTCTGTACAAGGGCTGGCGACAAGAGAAATGCGACGGTACAACATTGTCGGGATTGGTCAGCTATGTTTTATTTGTAAAATACATCTACAGTATAAACACGTGCCTAGCTCTTAAAAAAAATGTACAGACCTCTGACGTACCATCACGACAGTGTATATTATGTGTCGGTTATACATTTACAGTATCATATTGAAATGTCATGTAATAAGCTGCATTTTAGCCATTAAAGTTGTAGTGCTCTGAAGCTTTAATCTGCTTATTTTCCATCTCCTCGCTATGACGTAGACGCTGGTGCCTCCTGCAGACCTCACAGCTGCAAAGAAATGCGAAAAGAAAAATGTTAAAACGACACATAAAAACACATTTCTATATATTATGCAATCTGAATTCATTTAGTTGAGTCCACATGCATTAATCAAGTCAGTCAAGAAAAGGGTCCGGGTAAAGTATACCCAGTATACCTTTTTATGAAGCAAAACCACATTACATGTTAGAGAAACATCTGTCAACCCCCAAAATGCTCACTGATTTCAAGGCATCAGTGTTTCGCTCGACATCGGGGACGTGAGCAAAATGTAGACAAAACTGTACACTGAGTGAAAAAGTTCTGCAATACAGCTTTTAGCTGTTGAAATAAAAATACTGCCAAGTCTCTCTTTGTCTGCCGCCTTTTTCTTTTATTAAACATTTTCTTTCTGTGACATTTGAAGCAAAAACAAGATTTGTTTTTTGATTAAATGTATTGATGTTGGAGAGAAAATATGTGACTGATTTACTCATTTGCCGCACATGCCTTTTATATGTTTAAATGTGCAGTCATGATAAAAATAAAATATACCCTCTTTAGAATGATAAGAGTTTATTGTAGCAGGACATAAAATGATCCAGATTGTACCTCAGAATAACAGCAGAAGACATAGTTTTTGTTACACGATGACACAGATTAATAAGCAAAAATGAGGAAACAGTCTATGAAAAACTAAGAGGTTTGTACAACCACTTCCAGCAGCAATAAATTGAAGTAATGGTTTCCTCTGTGACTCGCACACCATTGTGAAGGAATTTTAGTCTGCTCTTCTTTACACAGACGTGTTGCTTATCTGCACTAAGGTTTGAGGAAGTTAATTTATTCATAGCTCTCTTAAGGTCATGCCTCAAGCAGGTTGAGGTCTGGACTTTGACTGGACCACTGTGGCACCTTTATTCTTTTCTGTTTCAGCCATTCTGTTGTAGACGTGCGTGTGTGTGTGTGTGTGTGTGTGTGTATGTATATGTGTGTGTGTGTGTGTGTGTGTGTGTTCATGTTCGTGTGCGCCGGGGCACGACCCAGTTTGGACCGAGCTGGAGCTGTCAGATGACAGATGGCCCAAAAACTGTTTGATAGTATGTATGGTGGACCTAGGTTTGTTCATTATGGCCAAACATCTCCACTTTCAGCCTTCTTCTAATTGTCTAATCATGAACATTAACATTTAACCTAACGGCGGCCTGTAGAGTCTGACATAAATGTATAGCTCTTGTTTTTCTTTTTTACAATTTCTCTGAGCACTGGGATGATTTTGCTGGGAAGTCCACTCCTGGGAAGATTGGTTACTGTTTTGAGTGTTACACTTGAGAATAATATTTCTCACTGTAGAATAACTTCAAACTGTTTGAAAATGCTTCTTTAAGATTGTTGCTGATGGCTTTCCTCTTCTGCATTGTGTTAACACGTGATCAGTTAATCAAGCGTTTTTGATTAGCAGCACCTGACTACTATTTATCCTCTTAATTCTAATTCTCTTAATTAGTTTTTGTTAAATTTATGGCATAGTGTAATTTGCCTAATTTTAAGACCTGCTAAGGACCAGATTATTTCTACAATATCCTGATGTGTAAAACCTTAGAATTTAAAGAGGGTATATTTTCTTTTTTTTTAACCATGATTGTAATTTCATATGTAACAGTTTTCATCACATTGTCACTTCAGTATTATTACTTGCTGAACTGTCTATCTCGTATATTCCTTGTTTTCTGAAATAAAGGCAGAAGCAGAACAAGAATTTCACAGTCTTGAAACACAGCATGCGTGTGTTCAAGCATGCACAGTAAGAACACATGGTCTTTTATGGCATACACTTTATCCTCATGGCCAAAGAGATGCATGGAGGGGGAAAAAAACACCAAGAGAAAAACATGAACAAGAGCCAAAAGTTTATAAGACTAAGCACCCGTTGCATCAGAAGGACAGCCCACTGAACCCATCAGGACAAACTCCCATGCAGCACACAAGACAAAAGAATTTTCACACAGATTAGTATTCAGGCCACGGGTCCTCCCTCACAGTTGTTAATGAGGTTGTGAAGGGAACAACACAGATGTACACCCCGTGACACCGGTTACTTACTGAGCTAAAACCCCTCAGCTCCCTCAGACCAATGTAGAGAGGCCTACTGCTATATGAGAGGTCTTGCTCTGGTAAAAACAAAACAGCAAAATGTGGTGAGCCAAACTAAAGCAGCAACTACTTCTGCTTTAAGTCTGAAATCCACCTTAAAAACAAAATTTAAATAATCATTTCCTCTTTTTCAAGACGGTCAAGTTTCATTAGTATAGCTGTCTGATGAGGAGTGTTCACTTGATAATGAGTATAGATAATGTGATTTATTTATTTTTTCCATTTAAAGATCTTCTGCAGACAATGGTCTTCTCTACACGAAGTAAAATAACATGTTAAGATTTTCATGGTTTTTTAAGTATTAAAAGTTTTTGAATGGTTTCTTTCAACTCTAATAATGTTGGTTGCAAAATTAAAAAGGAGAAGAAACACTAAAAAAACAACAACAAAAAGACCCTAAACTTTTAGAAAGTGCAGATATTTTAGAATAACATGACCTTAGACCTAACTGGACATTTCTACCTTTACTGTATTGTCTTATAAATATGTAAATGTGTTCCAACATTACAGAGAAGGTTTATGAACATATTTAAATGCATGTAAAAATTAAAAGATGCCCCAAAACAGGCATCCACAAACAGGACTACAAACAGACTAATGTAGTCTGTTTGCAGAAATCATTTTAAATGTGTTACAGACGTGGCACAGAGGCCGCTGCTGGCTTTATCACTCTGTTAAAATGACAGCATTCAGACATTGGCCACTTTCACACAGTGCAGCTTTTTTATGCAATTTTTGTCACAAACATGTGAGAATCAAACATCTGTAGAATCTGGCGAACTGCAGTCACACATTTGATCGTTTAATTCTCTCGCCGTCGTGAGCGGCGTCTGTGTGCTTGTGAAACGACTGCGTGCTGCAGCAGCTGCACCTGCCTCATGCACGCGGGCTAAAGAAAGATTAATTCAGATATGAAGCAGGCATGTTTCAAGGCCATCATATTACTGGGATGGAGAGTACGTCTAAAAGGGGCAGCAGGAAAATGCCAGTTTTACTGAAAAGTCATGTTAAACGGTTCTGTTTGTTTGTGCTGGACTGTATTACATTATATAAAGAGGCACTGTAATATCTACCTCACTATCGCTTATGAACTGGATAAAAAACGACTGTCAGAAAAATGTGATGTAAATAGTGGAAACTGCAGCCACTAACCACAATGACCGCACATTCGATTCAACGCGTCCAAAAACAGGTTTCCACAAAAACCTTAACTGAGTGACAGCTGGCTTCATTTTAGTTTTGGGCTTTTCTGGTTTTCAGAGGCTTAAAGAGGCTCTCATGATAAAAGGCTGATGATATGCAACAAGTTAAATGTCAATTCTTTAGAAAGCTAAATGTAAAAAGTACCACAGGAGGAATGAAGAGCTGAAGTTACAAACTTCTCTACATTGCCTAGACAGTGATGCTATCACACGAATAATAGGAAAAGATGTCGAAAAGTAGAGAAAGTTTAGTATTTGATACATGGCCAATGACTATATAAGCAACAAGAGTGCAACAAGTGGAACAATAGAGTCTCAGTTTGTTTTTATAAAGACAATAATAATGACGGTAATCAAACACTCACTGCTGTGATAAAATTGGTGCCTTGCGGCTGGAGGTCTTCCTCTTTCTGGAACATCGAAGGCTCTTCTATGGAGGATGGAGGTGTGGAGGAGCAGAGGAAAGAAGAGGGCTCATTGTTGTTGTAGGAGTCCATGACTGCATTGGTGTGCCCTGGTATGGCGAGGGCATTCAGGCCTGTTACACTTTCACTGGATGTACACTGAGAGGATGTCTCCAAGCTCTCAATGACTGTCACAGAAAGCATGAAAATAAGATAACGCAATAGAAGATCAGCAAGAGCAAACTCAGTTTACTTCATTCAGAATTTCATTTATTTGTTTTTAAAGCATTTTTGTGTGTAGGAATTATTTTAACTTTGGTGACTCCTTGTGGTAGCAGCAAACGAGACACCACTAGAGGCTTTCAGACTAACTGCACGTTTCATTTCCTTGTTTTGCTTATTTGTTTTATTATATATCATTATGCAGTTTTGTGTAACTACTTATGATTAGTTTGAATTCCACACTTGAGAAAATGCGATCGGGCGAAAAGAAGAATGAGGGTCAATCACAGATGAGTGGCTCATTTGTCCGATATCATTCTAAATCAGTGCAACAGATGAGCAACCAATTAACATCTGGTCACTTACTCATGGAGGGCTGGCTCCCTGTGTCCTGCTCTAGCTCATCTTCTTCTATGCAGTCGTAGGGCCACTGGGTAAAGGAGGGAACGCTTCCTGCTGGGTGTGAAAGCGTGTGTGGGTGAGACGGTGCTGAGTACAGGTGGAGATTGAGCGAGCCCAGCAGGGATGAGGACGACTGGCTGCTGGAGGAGGAGGTGCTGCTGTTGGAGATGGTAGAGTGAGGCCTCTTGAAGGAGGTCGCGTGTTCAAATGAGGGCACTGCGATGGACGCCCTCGTCCTCGACTCTGCTGGTGGAGACAAGTGAAGTCAGCCGTTAGATAAGGAACAGTGAAAGGAAATGTACAAAGTTACTGCATAAAAACGTTGTTAGTAATCAGTCTTTCTTTGTGGTTACTATTAGAAAGAAAAAAGGAAAAGAAGGAACATGTAGTGCCCAAGATCAGCTCACCTGTCCCCTTCATGATATAGTCAATGGCTCTGTCACTAATGGCTGCGTCGCTTGGCTTGATGTCCATGAAAGGTTTGCTTCCAATTCCCATTGACACCATCTCCTGCATACGCAACTCTAGAATCCCAAAACAAAAATATCCTCAATAACAAAATGTGTGTTTGACCTTGCCAAAAAGTTCCTTAGTATCATTTTATTTGTTTTGTATGATGTATTAAGAGTTTGTGTCAAACTGTATAATCTGGCACAGAAACAAACCTCTATTTCTGAGCGCCTGCCTCCACAGAATCTTGCCAATAATAGTTGTCCACACAGCCTTGACCTCCGAAGAGCTGGCTTGAAGTATAAACGTGTCTTGTGACTTCCTCCGACGGAACCAGATCTCAAAACGTAGGCCGCTGTCACCAACATTTTCAGTCATGCCTATCTCTGCTGTCTATACAGAAAACAATAGAGAGAATATAAACATAAAGCTCTGCTCTAGAAGAAGTGAAAAAAAAAGAAAACAAATTCTTCTCAAACAACAAATTCTTACTTTGAAAGACTGTTTGTAGATGTAAATGTCATATCCTCCCTCTATCTTCTTGGTCTTGCTGAAGAGGATGAGGTCTTCAAACAAGAAGACGTGGCGGAGGTATTTCCTGCGTCCACACCAGACCATGAACTCATCCTGGCAGCGGAGCTGACCCTGTTCTTTTAGGTTCACCTGGAAAGGAAACATGGCCGCTTGGACGCATTAGTGAGAACAATGCAATTCCTGGTGGAAGTCTTAGCTCATTCTTGACCTTCCAATGAAAATAGCTCTGATGATCTAAGTTTGAGTACTTCTGTGCCCGCCCATTATTACTTACATCACAGCCTCGAATGGCATCCATAGCCAGCAAGTCATTGCCGTGGCGGAGCTGAAACTTCACCATCTCCTCTGCAGTACGGAGGTCACTCAGCTCCTGCTCCTGGGACTGGCTGCATTCCTTTATCAGGTCTTTGAGCAACAATGCATATTTACTCATCCTCTGTATGGGCTTCAGCAAGTAGGATGCCAAGTCCATCTTGTCCCCAAGCTCCAGCTGCTTATTCTGGAACGAGAAATAAATCAGTCAATTCTGTTTTATCAATATGAGTAATTAATGAATAATTAGTTCATTCCCAATTCTCAGCCGCATGATCCATTAGTACTGGCCATGTTGACACTGCAAGCTCATCACATGCTATGGGATAAGGATGTCCTGCTTTATCATCATATTTTGTTTGATTTATTAACTGGACACCAGTTTGTCCAGCTACATCCACCTTTCATATCCTATTTATGGCTTTAAATAAATGTTCAAATTTAAGCCCTCAAAAAATGGTGCACATTTTTTAATGATATCACGTGCTATATTCCCAAAAGGCAGCTTTGGAGACTGAAACCAGTCACTGTGTGAGGAATTTAACCAGAGCACGAGATTCCAGACGCACCTTAAAGAATTCGTTCCCATGGCTGCTGAGCAAAGCGTCGGACTGCGGCTTATTCTTGCTGTACAGCGCATACATTCCAAACTGATCCTCCTGCACACAACATTGACAAGTTACAACACTACAGCAAAAAGTATGCTGACATGTCAGTATGGTTCACCAAGCATGCTGAATGATTCAGAGACTGTAAATTCACCAGTTATTTTCATTTTGTTGCTGGCAGGTGACTGAAGTCCATGAGTACACAAACAATAATGAAAAGTGTGGGATAATAAAACTATCACTACAGGAAACACTACACTATACTTTTTTTTTTTTTAAGCTAGTAACTACATGTCAACATTTCTTGATGAAGCAACATGAATGCTTTAGCGTAAGGGTACTCACATGCCGGAGAAAACAGCTACTAATGGACAGCGGGGAGTGGGTGGACGCCTCCAGCTCCTTTACGAAATACTGGCTGTGGAAGTCCCACAGTTTCTCCACATTCCCAAAAATGATGCTCCGTTTCCCCCGCAGGTCCTGAGGCAAATCGAGGCGCTCCATTTCGGGGAAATAGTGCTCAATGATGTAGCTGAGTGAACGAACATACTCCCTCTCTGTGGCAATCATTTCATCCATGATGTGCTGCACTTTACTGGTGAACAGAAGGATGCAACAGGGTGTAAGACTGATAACGATAAGAATGACTACTGCAAACTGGCATCGGGATTGATCGTTATTGAGTTTCTAAAAAAAAAGAAGTCAAAACCTGCAGATTATATTTGCACTCATTTCAATACAATAAACTAAATATTTTGAGTGTTTTGGGTCGTTTTTACATATAACAGTCACAGATAAATTGTAAAAGGTGTTCAGGTCTATGACTAAACTAACAATAACTGACTGTATCATAATAACAGTAATTCCACAAGATTGTAATTACAGTCGAGTAATCAAAACTATACATTACTTGTCAACAGGTCACTTCCAAAAAATATAAGGTGGGTTTAAAGCAGTTGCTTATTGTGAGAAGTTTAAGGCTTGTTAAAAGGAAACCAAAATTCATTTAGGTCCACATGGCTGACTTATCAGGAACGAGGGTTGTCTGAATGAAAAAAAAAAAGGTTTAGTTTGCCATTAAAATACTAGTTTTTGTAGTTTTTTCCCCCATCTCCTACACAAACACCGTAAACACATGTTATTTTTAACTTAATGCACATAAGGTTCTATCCCAGCATACAGTATGCTTGGTATAGATGATTAATTCCTCACCTGCTCTGTTTCTTGTCATCTCCTTCGCTGCGCCTGGTATGGATCCTGCAGGGCGTAGACATGCTGCGGCTGCGGCCTAACGCGGGGCTCGTCAGATCAGGTCTCTGCAGCTTCTTCTCTGCAGAAACATTATTGGTAACCTCCAAGCCCTTAATGTAGACGCCTGTATAGCCGTGAATGTGGCTGACATCCGAGTGGCTGTTGTCTCTTGGAGATAGCTCATGGCTCATGGTCTTCTTCATGATCTTTTTCATGGGCTGTTTGCGGACCCGTGAGGCCCCGGAATAGATTGGCTCGGAGCGGCAGGAGATGGTTGAGTCGATGGTGCAGTCGCTGTCTGTGTCATCAAACATGGGCGGACTCTGTCTCAGTTTGCTCTCACAGTCAGGGGAGAAAGTGAAGTGCAACGAAGAGGAGATTGAACTTGTGGGACTCTTGGAGAAAGGCCCCGCAGAGTGATTCTTACTGTCCTCAAAATTTATTGGTGTAATGGCTACAGGTAAACGCACACATCCATTAGCGCCATGCTGTTCTGGAGTGATGATCTGCACATCTGCAGTCTTTAAAGAATCTGACGTATCAGCAGCTGCGGAGTTCTGGGCTGCCGTCATGGCTTGAGCCAAAGTTTCTTCCAGCTGCTGTTTGGTCTGTTGACATTTATGCCACACAGTGTTCCACTGCTGCAGCTGCTGAGGACTCTCCAGTGAGAGCACCATGTCATTAAGCGTGCTGAAGTTTTCCATGGAGAACTTAGATGCTTCGGTGCAGTAATCCTGTAGGATCTGCACCACAGACGGTGAAACTCTGCCAGCTGGGCTGTCCAGACTCAGCTGATGGAAGTAATCCTGACAGTGGTCCATCCACTGGTTTGCCTACAGATGTGAAACAATGACTTTAAATAATTTATATATTGTTAGATATACACAATATGGCTAAATACAAACAGTTCACTGTTAATAAATAAATCAGAATTCATCTTTTAAGAAAGGTATTCAATTAAAATGTAGAGTCACTTTTTCCAGGATCATGGCAAAGCATATTTACATGACTTTTACTTACAGAGTCATAGAACTCATACAGGTTGGCAAGGATGTCCAGCCTAGCCTTCCTCTGCTCCACTCTGCTCAAAATGGAACCCAGATGTTGTTTAAAGTCAAGAAGAACTGAACCTGGAAGGGCCTCTGGAGACTCTTTCACCAGCTGCAGGCCGTGTCTCTGCTGGCGCTGTCAAGAAAACAAATCAATTTAGCACTAAATGCCTTCTAAATTTGCACTCAGTGTATTTAAAAGTTGATGCATTTTTACCACTGATTCCTCCAGAAACTGGTCCAAACTCTCTCTCATCTCCTTTATTTTGGCTGCAGACAGAGTTAGTGCTTCCAAAGGTGCTAGCTGCTTCTCTCCTGCTACACTAAACCAAAGTTTGATCTGAAAAGAGAAGAAAACGTTTTATTTACTCTGGATATGATTCTATAAGAGAGATTTTTTTTAAAAGCAACCAAAGAGCTGCAGAGCCGGTGAGAAGATAAAAATGAATGCAGAAGTCACCTGCTGAGTTTGCTCCTCAAACCTGTGCGCCTCCAGCAGGCTGTCTAACTGTTTCTGTGATTTGTTAGAAAGGATCACAAGCTTATGAACCTCTTCATCTACTTGGTTGTAGAGTGCATTTAACATGTCGACAGTGTCCCTGAAAATCAAAGAAGTCATATTCAAACAGGTTGTGAGAAGTTCCCATTTTTATCATCATGGGTACCACCCATTATGACCATTGCCCACCATTCCCAGCTCTACCTGTAGTTTTCATTGTCACAGGGCTCTTCCTTCCTGATGCGGGCAAGCACAGTTCCACCTTCCAGGCGGAGTCTGTTTAGACAGGCGTCATCTAGTACACACTTCATGAGATGCTTCTGCTTTTCTAACACCTCAGACACCTCCTGATATAAACAAAGATGGGGGTAAATGAATGGCCACATTTTCAGAGTGGATCAAATTAAACAAAATCCTGATTGTGGAAGCTAAGAATGAAACAAGCTTGTTTACATTTTACTACAGTTAAAACACATCCCACATTGTGTGTGAGTGGAGACACATAAATCAGAAGGCCAGACTGCCTGCAGGGTTTGGCTCTGACCTTAGACGTCTTCAGGTTGCTGCTGGTGCTCAGCGAGCTGATGGACTCCTGAAGGGAGGTGATGGCTGTGCTACAACTGCTGGCAAAAGGTTCGATTTTCTATAAATGAAAGAAGACAAAAGAAAAAAAAAAGGAAAGAAAGTGAGTCATGAAACTGGTCATGTTTCAGCTGGCTTCCTGATGGGGGAAGTTAGCCTTTGGGAAATTCTTCCTGAAAGCCCACTCACCCTCCTTTACATTACTTTCAGTTTTCAGCTACAATTTGATTAGGTTTAGGCAGCAAAACACTTGGTTATATTAATCATCTCTTAGTAAGAACTGAAAGCAAAATTCTCCTATTAGGAACTGGCTTAGAGGTGTAATATCCTGTAAATGTTGGTTTCTTTATCCATGTGAATGCAAGCGTCTAACCATGTAAACTGAAAAAAACATTATATATATGTTTATGATGCACTCGCTTTAGTCACACCAACCTGTCTGAACTGGATCCAGTGGTTGTGATCATAGTGGAAGGTGCCGTCCAGGTCTCGTGTGAGCTGGGTTTGGTCGATATACTTCACCAAGGCCTTCAAAGATGACACGGTCTCTGTCTGGAGGAAAAGCGAAACATAAACAAACATCCAGTTTTCAGTCAAAGCACGTCTCCTGTACCCCTTACAGCTATGACTACCCTTTGACTACCCTTAGGCCAATTCCTAATCACTTCCCAATCTCTGTCATCACGGCTTGAAGTAACAAGACTAGATAAGAAATCTTCAAACCTCAAGCAAGTAACATTTAGAAATGAATTATTGCAAATTCTTAAACAAAATCCTTGTCTAGCATTCTCCGACATGAATATGCCACATTTATTCCATGTGGTAACAAGAGTCCCTGTTTACCTGCACACTGATGTCTCTCTCAGGTTTGTTTGCTGCCTCCTTGTCCATCAGGAACAGAACTGAGTAAAGTGCTTGTGGTACTAAAGTCTGAAAAAAAGGTAAGCATAGGCTATTTAGTACACAATTAAAACACAATAAATTATAGTGCATTTAGATTTATGATGTGAACAGCTCAGTACTGTGAAACAAGTATTTGAAGTGACTTTGGATGTTGAAGTGAAGGATTTTTTCACCTTTACATCAGTAAGAAACTCATTATCATAATATGGTATCTCTCCTGCAAGTCGGCTGCAGCCAGCCTGCTCCCAGTGTGTGGTTAAAAAACAGACAAGCAAGGACAGGCTCCTCCACGAAAGCCCCGAGGCCAGAAAAAAAAATGTCTTGGAAGTGCACGCACTACAAGTTTAAGGTGTGCCTCTTAAAAGAAAAAACCACACTACGCCAGAGACTGAGAGGCAGAACAATAGGAGATGTGTAAGGAATGAGGTAGTATTTCATCTCTGACAGAGACACATAGCATTACAGCGCAGGATGAAACAGAAACTCTACCAGGGTCTGAAAACTCTTCGGTTGTGTTGGAGGGTAATTACATATTTTCCAGTGTGGGCTCACCTGAAATTCAGACAGAGATGACAACAGAGCTGGAACAGGCTGCTGCCTTCTGCAGTCTACTACAACAGTTATACCTTGATCCCGCCTTTCTTTCCTAAAACCGGAGTATTAGTGTTAGTGTAGCGTCTGTCAAATACATGTCAGCATGTGGTACAACATTTTGACAGCTGATAAATTTGTACACAAACAAAGACGTATGCGATCATGAAGTGGCATTTAAAGTTAAGTTTTCAGACACTGGATGTTGAATTTAAAGCAAATAAAACACTGATGTCTAATAAGTGATCATGAAGAAATGTGTTCAAATATGCTTAACAAAAAGCCTTTTTCATTCTATAAACTCCAAATAAAAGCTGGAGAGGAAGGAGCATTGGAAAACATGTTAAAAACATAAGCTGTGTTAATAAAAACTGGATGGCACTGTGTTCACCTTAGAAGTAAATGACAGGTGTTAAAGTAATTTTTAACCCAGACAAAACAAACCTGCTTACAGTATGCATGACTTACCGCAGAGTTGAGTAGTAGTAACCAAGTAAACACGTCAGATCGTGGACTGTGCAAGTCTCACCTGCCCACACCTGAGCTCTCGTGCACACCTGCACCACTGCTCTCCCATTACGATCACTGCTCCCTGGAAGAGAGAAGGCAAGGCGGTCAACACATCAGAAATAAAAGTGTCGAAGTTTTACAGTGCTATGAAAAAGTTATTTAGAGCAAAAGGTTTGGTAAAGTCCTATTTAATAAATAAACAAGGGTGTAAAAATGGAGAAATAACAGGGAAAAAAACAACTAAAACCCACAATGCTATCCAGAACAAATAATCACATAACAAGAAGGCACACCTTGAATCTAATTTGAGGATAATGGCTTGTATCCTTTGTTGTTACATTTTAGCACAGTTTGACATCTGGTATATCATGATTTCAAAGATCCCTTTAACAAATTTTTCAACTTAGGCAAGTAATGCTAATGTTTTATTTAATTTTTGAATGATTTGGATCTTGAAAAGAATTGAAACGCATCTTAAACGATTGGCTCTGGAACGACAGGGCAAAAGTCTGCTTAAAAAAAAGAAGCATTTCATTTGTTCAGTCAGGCTACAAAGTCAAGTTCATTCCACAATCCCACAAATAGTGGCCATGTGGCAGTCCACCCACATGGCCACTATTTATTTTACTTTAAATGGCATATAAATACCTTTGCAAGCCACTTTGCCTGCTGTATCGCCATCCCTGCTTCTCCTTTCATGCTGTCTGACCTAATCACGTCTTTTGCTAGCATGTTGCTACTTAGGCTTTCTGTGTATGTGTAGAAGAGTGAGAAGGTCCCAGAACAGAGCTACAATGTACAGTACCCCATGTCGCACACTATGACACCCTCGACCCCCCCCCAAATGCAAACGTTTTTGCAAATGTATTAAAAAAGAAAAAGTAAAACATCACATGGTCATAAGTATTTAGAGCCTTTGCTGTGACACTCATATTTAACTCACATGCTGTCCATTTCTTCTGATCCTCCTTGAGATGGCTCTACTCCTTCATTGGAGTTCAACTGTGTTTAATTGAACTGATTGGACTTGATTAGGAAAGACACACACCTGTCTATATAAGAGCTCACGGCGCATGTCAGAGCAAATGAGAATCATGAGGTTGAAGGAACTGTCCAAGGAGCTCAGAGACAGAATTATGGCAAGGCACAGATCTGGCCAAGGTTACAAAAGAATTTCTGCAGTACTCAAAGTTCCTAAGAGCACAGTGGCCTCCATAATCCTTAAATGGAAGAAGAACTCTTCCTCGACCTGGCCGTCCAGCCAAACTGAGCAATCGTCAGTGAAGAGCCTTGGTGAGAGAGGTAAAGAAGAAGCCAAACATCACTGTGGCTGAGCTCCAGAGATGCAGTAGGACCCGAGGGAAGCCTCTCCTCAGTGCAAGACATATGAAAGCCCACATAGAGTTTGCCAAAAAACACATGAAGGACTCCCAGACTATGAGAAATACGATTCTCTGGTCTGATGAGACAAAGATTGAACTTTTTGACATTAATTCTAAGCGGTATGTGTGGAGAAAACCAGGCACTGCTCATCACCTGCCCAATACAATCCCAACAGTGGAACATGGTGGTGGCAGCATCATGCTATGGGGGTGTTTTTCATCTGCAGGGACAGGACGACTGGTTTCAACTGAAGGAAAAATGAATGTGGCCAATTACAGAGACATCCTGGAAGAAAACCTCTTCCAGTGTGCTCAGGACCTCAGACTGGGCCGAAGGTTCCTCTTCCAACAAGACAGTGACCCTAAGCACACAGCTAAAATAACAACGGAGTGGCTTCAGAACAACTCTGTGACCATTCTGGACTGGCCCAGCCTGACCTAAACTCAATCGAGCATGTCTGGCTGTCCACCAACGTTCACCATCCAACCTGACGGAACTGGAGAGGATCCCCAAATCCAGGTGTGAAACACTTGTTGCACCATTACCAAGAAGTACTCGTGTACTAGCTCAAAAGGGTGCTTCTACTCAATACTGAGCAAAGAGTCTGAATACTTATGACCATGTGATATTTGAGTTTTTCTTTTTGAATAAATTTGCACAAATTTCTACATTTCTGTTTTTTTTTGTCAAGATGGGGTGCTGAGTGTACATTAATGAGAAATAAAATAAACTTTTTTGATTTTAGCAGATGGCTGTAATGAAAAAAAGAGAATTTTAAAGGGGTCTGAATACTCTCTGTACCCACTGTAAGTGTTTAAGAAAATGCATGGATGGATGGATATAATGTTAGTATAGGCTGATGGATGGAACTAAAAGCAGATCAATCTGAATCAGCTGCCCTTTACCTGGAAGGATCACAGCCCCTGATGTGAGCAGCTCTTGATTGACTTCTGACACCAGTTTGGGGAAGGATAAATTACTGTCACAGGACGAGCTTTGTACTGAGTCCGCCCTGATTGTTGTCCCATTTGCAGCTTTGGGGCTGTGCAACTCTTCTGCACTGGCTCTGTGCCGCCTGCTCTCACTGCTCAGGCTGTCAGTCCGCTGTCCTGCAGAGAAAAACACAAAAACTGAGCACAACTGATGTTTACCGAGCAAGTGTTCAAAAATAACCTGTAGAAATTAGAAGCTTCCTTTCACCTCTGTACTTTTTTACCCAGTAGTGATACCTCGTGAAAATGTTTTTATTAGTGGCGAGTTAAGTGTGCTCAATTGGTGAGTTCACCTGAGTCATCGCAGAATCCAGGTGTTTAGTCAGGTTGAGTCATAGGCACACTCTCACAGCTTCACCTCCTCCTATTCAGTTCTGCATAGCTCGAGGCTCTATTTACAGGAATTATGTTCCTGACATTTTTAATTGATACCACAGTTTACAGACCTGTTCCAGAGGCAGCAAACCGGCATGCAAATATTCACACAGAATCCAGTATCTGTATATCCTACAGGATACTTCATGGTGTCTTGGCCAACAATGGACAGCAGAGTATGCATAGTACACACTAAGAATTAATCAACAGAAAAACGATGGTTAAGAAGTTTCTTACTTTCAGTAATTACTGACAATAAATTGCCTGAAAGCTCTGATTTTAGCACATCTGATGTGACAATTTGCTTCTTTTTTGTCCAATTTGATAACAAATAGAATTTTTGTGGCTTTTGGACTGTATACATAATCAAACTATTAATATGCCAACAACTCTGCACAAACCCAATGCTTTGCCTGTAATAAATTTGTAATTATCTATCTGTGATGGACACCCATTGTGGGTTGTCTTTATAAGCAGTTTGAGTATTGTCCTGCTCTGTTCTCTATCTCTGATAGTAAACCCTCCCAGCTCAGCCTCTATTGTATTCGGAGAATTAGTGCATTTCCTGTGCGACTGTGTGAGCACGCTCGTGTTTGCTGCAGGTTTCCTAAAATGCTTTGTTTTGAGAGGAAGTGAGAAATGTAGAGTAAAGCTTCCTGTGTATTATCCTGTGTCACAGTCTGCTTTTCACGTTCTGTGCGTGACACTTTTTTAAGTGATCAAAGCTGCTTTGTTCACAGATGAAACTTCTATAAAATCGAAACCCATTTGGCATTGCTGTAGCCCCCAGTCCTGACAACATTCATAAAGGCTCATCCCAGGTTTACATGATTCTTTATAATGTTGCTGTGAAAAACCTGCTTGTCAAAACCTGAAATTCAATCCCTTATGAGGTAACCACGCAAAGTTGTGATTTGACTACTGGAGTTTTGCTGAGTGCTGCATGTTCAACATATTTACATTCATCTTCATTAAAAAAAAAAGAATAACTGCTCACAGCTAAAGTCTGGCATTGTCTAATGTTACATTTCAGAGAATGAACAAAACTTAACAAAACTACATTTTTTAACCTCACATTTCAATTCACGGAAGAAGCTCTAAAAACAGCATGATTCCCTAGGTGGTACTCTCACATCGCTGCTTTCCTGAGCGACCCAGTACAGACCAGCACAAAACCAAACAGACCGACAGCAGTAAAGAAAATACAGGATTGTGACTAAAGTGCTCTTTCCAGGGTAGGGCCATACCTGTTCCCTTAACGTGCCAAAAAACACACAGTGTGAGCTTTGAAAGGCAACCAATCACCAATCAGAATGGAGTAGTTCAGAGTTATGAGGATTCAGACTCCAACTCTAGTCATCTAATGAACTGTTATAACCAGTCCTGCTGCAGGCTGTTATTGCAAAACCACCATCTAGCTATTAAGAGGTTTTCATAACCTTGGGCTATATTCTTTGATTAGCGATAAATGATGAGCCAGAGATTCTCATGATGATTTAGCCACTGTTAAACCAAACTTGTTTATGCTAAAGAAGCTTTCGATTCTTTGTACAAGCATGTTACATGTTTAGGATGCAGATTTTTGAAAATGGCAAGTTCCAGAAAACAAACCGCAACACATGCCAACCACGGCTGGCCCAAACAAAGTGGTAAACACAGAACTGGGAGACACACTACCATGAGGGAGGACGTACAAAGAACCAAGGAAAACGGAGGGCTTACACACGAGGTAATAAGGGAGCGGTGACACAGTTGAGGAAAACAAGAAACAGGTAAATTAAATCTAACAAGACGAGGGGCAGCATAACGCAACACACAAGACATGAGACAAGTTAAATAAAACAGGACGTGCGTAAACACAAAACAGGGATGGAGACTTGACAGAAATATAATTACAAAAACATAATCATAAATAAGATTATCTAAGGACCAAGAATAAACTCAAAGACCCAGGACCAAAGCTCACAATCAGAAGTTAAAAAGCACATTTATAAGAGACACAGAGTCACAGATTAATGCACATTCTGTTATAGCAGCAGTGGTCTTGATACTGCTTTGTATTATTTCTGACCAACATTTGAATCTCTAAGATCATTTCCCTCATTGTTCTTCTATTAGCAAAGAAAAATTGCCAAAAAACAAATGTATACTCACAGCCAATAATTTGTAACTTTTACTACATGCTCACTTCTCCCATTTAAATTTATGCTTACTCACTTTTTATGTGCATTACTCAGTTCTGCCAAACCCACCTTCAACTGGTTAACTAGGCTAGTAACAAAAAGTAGCTGGTGATGGCATATTCAATTCAATTCAATTCAATTTATATAGCTCTAATAGAAAACAATAGTTGCCTCAAGGAAAAATTCCCTTTTAACAGGAAGAAACCTGAGGGGAAGGAAATGAAACAAAAGACAAACTGAGGCAGAGATTAATAATATCCCCCCTGTTTATTTCATTACTTGCTTCCAGTTAAGCTTAGAATTCATTTAAAGTTTTTATTAATCACAAAGAAACTCTTGCACGGCTTTGCCCCTGCTTACACAGCAAGCTTCTCTTCATTGGCTCCTTATTAATCCAGAATTTAATTTAAAATCCTTCCCCTTGCATTGTAATGTCTGTAACGTATTGAATGATCAGACCCCATCACATCTTAAAGACCTCATAGTATCAAACTATCCCAAAAGTGCATGTCACTCTCAGACTGCAGGCTTACTTGTGGTTCTCAGAGTTTCTAAAAGTAGAATGGGAGGCAGAACCTTCACCTATCAGGTCCCTCTTCTGTGGAAAGAGCTCCCAGTTTGGCTTCAGGAAACAAACTGGGAGACTACTTTTAAGATTAGATTCAGAACTTTCCTTTTTTTATGAAGCTTACAGTTAAAGCTGGATCAGGTGACCTTGAACCTCATATAGGCTCAGACTGATGCAGGACTTTGTGTGATGCACTCAGCATTTCTTTTCCACTAACCTCTTGTCACTTCCTACGTGTATATACTATGGCTGCATCTACATGTTGGCAGGATTAGTTCATTGCTGGGTTTGATGTGTTCATGACATTACTGACAATAACAAAATATTTATTTCAGTAAAGGTTGAAAGTTTCAGTAAATTGCACTGTAGTTATTCTCCATTTGAAATATTGCATCTGAAATTTACTTTGATAAGCATGCAAATCATTTATTAGCAAATGTTCTTTAGGTATCTGTGTAAAATAAATAAAATCATTAAAACATGATATTGTAGGATAATTTTTGTGCCCTGTGAGAGTATGACAGGTTTAACAGCAGGACCTACCTGACTCATCCTTGCTGTTTCTCCTCTCAGTGCCAGGAAATACTGCCTCCACATCCAGCTTTCCAAATCGAAGTGCATAACCATTCATTAGCTTTTTGGGGGAGATTCCTGCTGAACCTCCAGAAGAGGATCGTTCCCGGTGGCCTTTAACCTGCCCTGCTTTGTTAGTCCTCTCCAGTGACTTAGAGCGCCTTTCTGCCCGTCTCTCAGCACTCCGCAAACTTCGCTGTAAATAAAGCAAAGGTGTGCTGGGTCTGGACTCATCACTGCTGAGCCAGCCCCGGCTACCCAACCTCCGTGAAGAATGTTCTCTGGAGGAGGATTGGGTGTCAGTATTGTTACCCGCTCTCACAGTTCTCTCTCTTAGGGTAGCACTGTGTTCTGAGCTTTCCTCCAGGATGGACTCAGAGCTCGACCCAAGGGTCATGGGGTTCTGTAGGGCCTCCATGTAGGATTTTCGGAAAAGCCTCCTGGTCTCAAAAACCGCAGAGTCTCTGTGGAGGCGGCGTCGAGGGCCTGGGTTACTGAGATCTGTACTTAAAGAGCGCATCTTGGACCCCAGCCCTCCCTCTCTTGCATTATTGTCCTCCCCGCTCTGTCCTGTACTGCACTCCTCAGTGGAACTTTCAATTTTAATTTTGGGTACAGCATTGTCAGCTGGGCTGGTGCCATGGGTCTCACTGCTGGAGTCTGTGCGGTTTCTGTTTGGGGAAGTGGGCTCAGAGAAAATGGAGTCAGCTCCCTGAGAGTGCAGGGACTCTCTGGAGCTGCGGTGGCTGTCCAGAGTGCCCGTGGATCCGCTGGTGCTGCAAGTGCTGAGATGGCTACGGAAACCACCTCGGCTGCAGTGTGCTTGCATGATGGCGTCCGCTGTGTTGCTGACAAATAGCGGGTTGACCACGTTCTTCCACGGTGTCCTGAACACAGCCGTACCGGTGGTAAGTAGACAGTTCTGTAGTGGGTGCAGGTTTCTGTCACGTGTTACATTCTGCAAGAACTCAGCTGTGAAGATGCTGCCATACATACTCTCTGAAATAGGGATTTCTGCAATGGCCTGCCCACTGATCGATAAACATTTTATCACTAGCTTGGCAGCCTTGCGTCCTAAAGGAACAATTTGTAAGTAGAAGTCTCCTTGCTTTAGTCGAACTTTATGCAGAGGTGAAAGCTGCAGGACAACTTTCTCGTGGATGCAAAGAGGCCATCCCTCGTGGTAGAACAGCAAGCCTCTGAACCTTACCTGCGAGAGGAAAGAGAAGTCAGCCAATGCCCTCTCCCGTAAAACATTGTTATCATATGTGTGAGTCATGGCTCAGCTGTGGTACGACTAGCATCATTTCAACTGACATCTGCAAAGCAGTGTTTAAACACATGTTTAGCTGTAATAGAGAGGCAAGGTGTTTTCATGGGGCGCGCTGAATGAATCACTGTCAACTATAGACGAGAACCTGTCTGATCAGGCCCGTTTTCACAGCAACCACAACACAAATCCGTGTTGTGACAGCATGAAACCCTGAGAGCAAAAACACGGTGCTCAAGGGTTGGCTTTTTTCATCTCTTATGAATGTCAAGTCAAAGGCTGAGGATGTGATCTTCCTCTGAAGCCTCTCATATTGCCTGTGTTACAAAGACTCATGCACAGCAAGCTGTTCTCAGGGGCTAGGCTTAGGTGAAACTATTGCTCTGCGGCTATCATCACAGTGTAATCACCAGAGAGATGAATGCAGAGGAATAAAGTTTCAGTGCTTTAGTGATAGAACCCTAACCCGCAGCAATCAAAGCTTTTGAGAGAGAATATTGAATTTCACGCTGGACCCTAGAGTCCATGGCAGCCTCTCAAACAGGCAACTGTTTCCCTCTGTTTTGCTATTCAGAGAATGATGGCTGCTTGTCACCTTGTTTTCAGAACAATAATAATCTCTGTTTCAGTGTCACTTTTCGCACTCAGCAGAACTGTTCACAGTTTATCTTCTGGCTTTTTATCTCTGTCCTGACAGTGAAATGGTTTTGGTCTTTTTTAAATCCTTGTTTCTTCTCTGCATCGTTCTTTGCATCTGCTTTTGCAAACACAGATTGGGGTCAAGCCTCTTTAAAACTGAGTTGTACCCCTAAATAAATAAATACAGACATTTTTAGTTTCCTAAAGTTAACCTCAGACACCATGTTCATCAAGCACTCACACAGGTTTCTTTTTGGATGATCTGCAGGATCCTCTTGGCAGGAAGCAAGAAGTCGATGAGGCAGCGGAGGCCGTCTCCACGATATTGCCTTTCCACCACACTGAAGAGCTGCCAGAGGACGGTGACAGCGGTGGCACTGAAGGGACGGTACAGGGCAGACAGTGTGCTCTGGATACAGTTGTCCAAAGACTCAGCGTCCTGAGACAAACAAGAAACCAGGTAAAATTTCTCAGGATGTGAGCAAAGCATTACCATTTAAGCAGAGTTATGTCAAAATATGTTGTCCACAGTCTTTTTGGCTTGGAGATTTGGAGGTTTTTCTTTTATTAAATCTTCAGTTTTTGCTTTTTCAGACACAAAAGCAACAGTCCAACAGATTTTTTTCACTACTTTTTACAATTCAGATTAAAGCAAAGTCTACTTATGGCCTTAGTGCTGTGTGAAGGAGTTTTCGGATTTTTGAAGTTTTCAGCATTTTACAGAAAAAAAAAGAAGAAAAGGTAAGATTTTCCTGAGAGCCATAGATTACTAACTACTGTTCTAGACTGAATAAATTCCATGAAGGGTTGCGAAACTATAAGAAATGATCTATCTGTACACAGTACATGAATATATAACTAGATAAACATATGTATGCAGGATCCCATTTAGCTAGACTGTCAGGAAGTTTGAACATAGCAGGGAATATCAGGCATCCCGGCAGAGGGGAAACACCTGGTTACAGTGACGTCACCATCAGCCAACACAAACAGACAAACTGGAAAGTCCAAACTGGACTCCAGTTGCGATCAGGATGGTGGAACATGACCTCCTAACAACATCCATGTTGTGGCACAGTATGATCTGACCCCTGCATGACCCAGGCCACCACCGTTGGTCCCCAACACAACTTGTCTGATGAAGAGGATTTGGGATTACAGCAGATCTGAATGAGGATGACCTGTAGTAGTAGCTGGATTCATGGTTCAAGCTGTGACCTTCCTCTGCTCATTCAGAGCCAAGGCCAAACATCACACCACTATGTGTCCTTCCTGAATGGAACACAACAGTGGAATGAAGGCATCTGTCTCGAATGATAAGCACACAGATAAACAAAAATGTCAGGGAATGTCTCACATATAACAGCTTTGACCAACACGGGGATTCAATATGCAGCTCCTCGCTACTTTTTGCTTCTTTTACTTGAGTCTCTATGCTGCATTTACATGACAATAAAAGAGATCGTCTTTACTCTGTGGAGTTTTGGTGGTCAGACAGCCCATGTTTCACCCTTTGTAGGATCTGTCTTGTTGATCTAAGCAGCTCAGCACCATCAATTAGAGGAGAGTGAGTACAGTTGGGCGCATTCGTACACATGCCACGACTCTACTACAAGGCGCTCATTGTGCACTCCGCCTTTCTAAGTGGTATGTGCAGTACAGTGTCAGTGCCCTGAAACAAAACACCCACTTCCATTAGCAGGCAGCTTGCTTTAGTGAGACAAAAAGCTTCTGGGCATTAGTCACTGTTGCGCCCAGGAGGAGAGGAGTAACATGGTGTTTTATTGGAGGAGAGCTAACAATGGGAGGAAAGCCTTTGCTACATAGTTAGGGCACACCAGCAAGTTTGAATTCAGGTTCCTGAGGCAGAAAAACAGGGGCAGTGACAGACGCAGTGTTTTGAAGAACAATTAGCCATGATTACCCATCAAAGGCTAGGAGGCATGTTGCACGGGAGTGGCTGTCTATGTAATCCAGCTCTACAATATGGACACAAAAACCATGCTAAAATTAACAACAGGTGGATGATGCACTGTTTACACTCAGAGAAGTGGCACACGTATAGCACCCTATAAATAATATCTTGCATAAGGTAAGACATACACAGCTTTCCACTGGCATGAAAAAAGGAAGCTATTCATTAAGTGTCACCTGTCTAGCACAAGATATATTTGCATGTCTCAGCAGAGTGACTGAGTTTAGTCACCAGAGCTGAACCTCCCATCCGCTTTGAGCCACACAGGAATGCAGTGTATATAGCTGTGTATGTCTAGCTTCAGAGCTTCAGGCAGGACACGAGCAAATTGGGAAGTTCCAGCCTCTCTGATGCTAGATCTTTCTAATGGGCTGTGTGTTTGATGGAGGACTGAGGTGGTAATTAATGGCTTTAGGTTCTAGGTGGGACGCTTTTGTCCGTGCCATCAGTAAACAAGCTGTTAAAGAGGTGATCAGAGCAAATGGGCCGGTTAAACATTAAAGGTTTTTGCACCTTGATGAAAAAAAAAAACAAGAGGACTGATCCTGGTGATGTCTGACCTCTTTTGTTTTGTCAACCTCTCTTTTTTTTAAAGCTATATATGATGGTCAAATGTTTAATTATCTAGTAATTCAGCTATTCCACACTTACTGGAATAATGTATCAAGAGAGAAAAATGGGTATGAAAATGAGTGCATCAAAGCCAAAAGAAAAAGTGAGAGAGACACACAGAAGCAGAGAGAATGAACACGAGGTGGTCACTGACACATTTAGTGGGTCAGGGACACAAAAGACGCTGCCTGCCAGGACTCCAGTGGAGCATGAAGCCACCAGGGGAGTGCAACAGGAGAGCCCTGGAGCCCCCATAGAGACTGCTCCCTAACCAGCCTGCTAACAGCCTCAAAGGCAGCGGGACGACAAAGGCCACAGGTTGCTCAGACCTGCTCCGCTGCCAGGTGCCAGGATGCCAACAAAAGAGTCTAGTGAGACCTCCCCATTAAGCCTGCAGTATGATTCAGCGTTTGATCTGTACCAATAGAAATCCTATCTCAGGAGAGAGACAGCAAAGGAGAGGGGCTAGAATGTGTAATCAGACAAAAGATGCACACTGTACTCTGAATATATTTAAAAGCCACAGCCTTTGATTATGCCAAGCAGGCATAATGTCAGTGAGGTTACTTAAAGTTGCTTAGTTTGAAATACATATATACTTAACAAGGAGTTTAAGACATGTAGTCATAAATCAAACTTTACACACAAATGCTAGCTCTCTGTGTACAAACCATAGACAGCAAATAAAAGCGCAGTGATAATAATGATGCGGCACTGTACAGTAAATAGGTTTTACTGTTTATTGTGGTTATCTCAGCAGATAACCCAGCGAGGGACAAAAGGATTGCAAGATGAATACAGACAAGTCTGAGAGGTGAAGTGATAAACTAGACCACCCACATGTCTACAGCTAATTTTTTTCTTTAATTTACCTACCTTTACAGTAATACAAGAAGGGACATTTCTGCTAATTGTCAGTTTACATTTAACATATTTTCCGATGAGGATCATCGAGAAAAAAAAACCTGTCAGACTACAGTCGCGTTATTTATTTATTTATTTTGAACGAGACCAACAGAATTGACCACAGGCTAATAATGAGTCATTTTCACAGATTCCCACAGTGTTTATCCGAAAGACTCACTTTATGTCACCGGAAAGCAACTAATGACTTTTTTCCTTGAGGATGTAAACAGCACTAACAGGACATTGTTCCTGAGCCTCACTGAATGATTGATATGCTGTATAAAACACACTAAGTCACACATGTTTGAATATTACTTTGAATAAAGCGAAACCCAATAAAGAAGACAAAATGGTCAATGGAGGTCCTTCAGCCAATTGGGGCAGTGATAAACAGTGACAACAGAGACAAAGGAGACTGACAAAGTCTGTTGATACCTCTGCAGGGTAAATATAGAGTGGGTGCATTCCATTATAAGTGGGAGGTTGATAACAATATCAGAGAGGATACAAACGTGCGCACCTCACTGACTCCCTGAAACAGTCTCTTTTTTCCCCACAGATAAAAGTCCACATTTTCTAATCATAACACAGATCATCTATTACTAGTGAAGAAATAAATATCACACGTCTCCACGTTCAGGGTGACGCTCATCTTTAAAAACTGCGCACCAAAGGTAACAACACAGCAAGGCAGTGTATTAGGAATTCATAACCCTTTAAAGTGACCTGAGTGCGACAAACAGACAAGCATATACACGTCATTTTCCCAGAAATGAAAAAGTATCCATTGGCTATATGTCCATACAGAACAATACCGTAATCCTTAATCTTCATCTGTGTTGTGCCCCCTTTTCTTCTTACACAATGCATGTATGAAAAGCTTCCTGCTATGCTTTGACTACACAGCGAGAAGTCAAAATATCAGCCATCTGTGAGCTGTGACATCAAAAACATGTAACGCCATAATATGTACAAAAACACACATACAGCATAGTGGCTGGGAAAAAAAACTTATGTGAAATTAACACTTATGCAAAAACTTCTGAAAAGTCACAGAAAGGCCTTAATCAAACATATTTCAAGCTCATACCTTTATACACAGGTAGTTGTCACAGCTCCGTGATTTTGCTCTGGAGTGCATTTTGCCCAGTGACAGCATTTAGGCACCAGGAAAAACAAAATTCCCAAATTTCAATAAATCTTGTGCAATGAACTCCAAAGTGAAGGATTTGTAAAGGTTTTGTAATCCACACTGTGAATGCAGTCAGTCATTGCTGTGGTATCCGCAGGTCCAGCACCATTTCTCTCCCCCGTCTCTCCCTCTCTCTCTCTTTCTGTGCTGTGGTGTCAGTAGCTGAAGCAGACTAAACTTCAGAGCGTGAGAGAGGCAGTGCGCTGGATTCCCCGTCCCTCACCCTCCCTTCCTCCAACATAACCTCCCCCGCCCTGCCGCTTGCTTGTCTAATGAAGCTTTATCCAGTTGGACAAATGCACACTCCTGCAACTTCAAGCTCATCATTCATAAAAAAAAAAAGAAAAGAAAAAAAGACACATACACTACCTGACCTGCACACCCCGACTGCCGTGAGCCTCAGCACTCCACGCAGCAGGCATCAGACGTTGACTAACTCCTCTCTGCCCTCCCTGACCCTCTACACCCCTACCTCCACCAGCTCCCCTCTACCCCTCTTGCCACAATGGTCTCTCTTTGTCCTGACAATACAAATGGACTAGGGTTTCAGCTTATTCTGCTGCTTTTCAAAAGAAAAAAGAAAGGAAGACATCAGCATAGGATTGGTTGGCTCAGGTCACTCATTACAATGACATTCCTCTTAAATATTGTCAGGGGACTGCCCTGTCCTTTAACTGGCTCACAAACTAGTCACATATGGAGACATCTTTCTGTTACAGAAGATAGATATGACATCTTTATAATGCCTCTAAAGACTATTTTAAAATTTAAAAAAAAGGTATTTAATGTTCTCTAAACAGCAGGAGACCTGATTTCTTTTTGAGGGCATCTTTACGGGCATCGCAAAGTAGCCCTCTTAGCCACAAAAGTGTTGGAGAGGTGAGCATATTTTTACAGCGGGAATGCAACAAAATGACACGTTTGTTAGCAGCGAACAGCAGCTCCTTCCCATTTTCCCCTAAACACAGGAAGTCCTTGTTCGGAGAAAAGACATGCTCTGTAAGAATACACACTCTGTGTGACGATGTGAAGCTCAAGATCAGCCTGTGTAAACAGAGAAGGTAGTGACCATAGGTAATTGTGTTTGCTTTATTTTTAGAGAGAGAGGCACTGGAGTATCACCAGATGTCATTAAAGCCAGACATCACAATGACCTGAGAGGCACAAGAAGACACACTGTCAGTAGTTGCAGTGTCACAGTACACATGGACACACACACACACACACACGCACACGGTTACTCTCATGTTGACAATGGTATTCCAGAGCCACCTATGCTTTAATGTAGTGCATTCTGGGAAATAAAACAAAGAAGTTCCAGAGAGCAGATATTGTTATACACTCGGCCTACTTTTAGTCTTATTTAGTCGTAGCCTTATAGCTACTGTATAATCTTCTGTGTAAGCAGAAGAAATACCTCACATATGCACTCTGCAAATACACACTCCTCTCTCTCCTACTCACACACTGTCTGTGCTTTGACTTAACCTATAATTTCTGCTGCCTTGCCTTTCCACTGGGCTGGTTTCACTGGGTCGAAGTGCAGATTTTCTTCTTTTATGTTTCTCCTTTTTTGTCTCTTTCCCTCTTTTTAATTCACACTTATCATATTGGGTTAAAGTTGCTTCATACAGGCAACAAAATGGGTTTCCCCATATATATATATATATATATATATATATATATATATATATATATATATATATATATATATATATATAGTTCTAACTGATCAGAATTCTCATGTTGTACAAATACAGGGATTTGCAGACTGAAGTTCTTAACTAGTTACTTACCAAAAAATTTATTTTGTCTCAGTGTCTCTACTTGTCAACTACAAATTACCCACGCCTAAAACCATATCCTGTTTTACCTTATTTCTTACTCTACATTAATTATCAATAAACATAACCTTCAGTTGGAATAATCTCCAGATTTGGTTAAGTGGTTGAGAAAATTGATGAACCAAAGGGAAATAAACATCAGGTGGCACTCAATAAGATTTTTAAATAGTGACTGACATCATCAATAACTGAGGTCATAAATTAAGTGAGACACAGGCTCATTTTCTCACAGAAGTCAGTTCTGTAGGACTTCTTTTTGCAGCTGTTTCTGCAAGTCTCCCCCTGCTGGCCCTAAGAAAGAATGCACGTTTCATGCACTTCTGCGTTGGCTTCACTTTTTTTGGTCTTGTAAACCAGCTTTTTTTTAAAATATGCAGTTTATCTTTTTATAAGATACAGAACACTCACTCCTTCTGTCTACTCAACCCCCCCTTACACCCCAGAAGCTAGTTCAGAAGCAGAGCTCTGCTGCACTGGAATAAACAATAAACAAAATGTATTCTAGAGCCAGAATTTATGTTTACATGCAGGGTGATTTATTCCACAGTGCTGATTGCCTTGTTCTAAAGACAACAACAAATCCATCAGTGAGCTTTATTTGCTTGTGGATACAGTGTTTTGATTCAGATCAAGATAGCAGTTAAGCTCTGGACAGTGGAGCATATTTGCACAACTACATAAATAAAACTTTTCCTGTTGTTTTTCCGTGGGCAACCATAAGGTTTTAAAATAGCCTCATTTACGCAGGCTTCTGGTAAACTACATTTATGCGATCTGAAAAGGCAGATAGGCCCAGTCCCACGGGTGGTACGCAATCAGATATAGCTATCGAGGGAACAAATTAGTCAGATGACACAAGAGCTGGAGTTTCATCATTTTTCATCATTATATCTTACAATTTTTGAAAAGATAAGAACAGAAGACAGATTTATGGGAAGGATGAACACACAAAATGTTTGGATAAAGACTTAAAGATTTCTGTGGCTCGGTTTTAGATGAGCATACACTCACACGGACAGTGTACGCAGATATAAGGCAAAAGTAACTCAAGCGCATGCTCTGTTGCTGGTAGATGAGCAGTCATTATGATGAACACACACACACACACACACCAAACTGTGGAATGTGACACCTTGATCCTACCTCACTTCATACCAACCCCACAGTGCCACACAGGCCACCAACAGCTGACATGAAATCTTTAAACTTCACCCTTTTTTCATCTTTTTAAAGACAGGACTGCAGCAATTATGGAAATGTCCTTATGACAGCATAACATACAAATTATTTTATTTGCTAACCTTCTCAAAATACCAGTGATTTGCCATCTGCAAATATCTTGTTTATTCATTCCACAATCATTTAAAATGAAGAAAAGCAGTGAATAATCTTCTCATAATTGTAATGCATTTTCATTGTAAAAGATAGTCAAACTAACTCCATCCTTAGTCTCTTGTTTTTAGCCCAGAGTCTCATGTGTTACACAAATGCAGACAATTCTAACAATCCCACTGTCTGACTCTACGAAAAAAACAAAGTTAATGTGTAAAAGTGTTTAGCCAGGAGCAAATGAGGACACAAACATTTTTTAAAAAGCTTTTTGATTAAGTTTTATACTTACAGATCTGCTTTGTCATCAGTCTCCTTCTGTCTATCTCACACAGCCTTGACAACTCACATTACATCACCATCCAGCTTCATAGAGTTTGAGTTATTGCCCCTATGCCCGTTTCTAAAACAGTTCCAGCCAGCCGGCTAAAACCGAGAACTCTGAACTGAATCGTCCCTCCTCTTGCAAACAGATTCAGCTGGGCATTTCAGACTGATTAACACAGTATCCAAATGCACATAGCTATACAAACAGCTTTCTCTGTCATGACAGAGTACATGTAGACCAAGACCAAAGTCAGCATGCATCTTAAATGCCTCTTAAAAGGTCAAACATCCTGTATAGATGCTGTAGTTAAGATTAAGATGCCCCCCCCACCTTTAAGGCAGTGTGGTGCAGCTGTTGCACCAGCATCCCAACCATATTCGTGCTCTTTACTGTGGGTAAACATTAGGAGAGCACGCCACCTGTCATAGCCCCCTAATGTACCTTAGCCCCCTGCTGTGCGGACGTCTCACTCCAACACAAAAGCCAGTGTTTTCCCTGAGTATGCGAGCACAGGTGGCTGGAGGAGGCAAGGTCGAGTTACAGCAGCAGCTCCCACAGTTCAAACCACCAAGGAGCCAAGGAAGACAGACTAAAGCTAACAGAATTTACTGAGGACAGTAAATGCAACGCAGCGAAGAATAATGGTACAAAATTAATCCCTGTTTTTAAACCACAGCTACTTGTTAGTTGCCACAGTCTACTTAATAGACTATGAAAATGAAGAATTTATCTATTTTTTTTATCTTCCTTCAGCAGCTGGTTACACTCTGGTTACCATTTCTCTCTAAAATTAGTTTTAACAAGAATTTAGACAGTACATTGACCACATAAAATACTTTTTATGTCTAAAAACCTGCTGACTTTCTGTCAGATGTGTTTGTCATTGTTTGCATTTAAAATAACACAAACTAATTAAGTTCATTAAGCCACTATTTTTTGTTGAGCATATTTGGCCTTGACAAAGTCACAAAATTCATACACAAAAAACACATATAAACATAGCAAAAAATTAAATACAAAATTAATCACCATTCACTGTCTGTCCTCTACCTAAAAATACTAGTAACAACAATGACAAACTTTGCTGTTGAACCTGCCTTTTGAAGAAATCACAGCCTATGCCTCGGAGGTCTGACAGCACTCAAGAAATTCCAAACAGAGAAGGAATCCTAATGTTAAAATTCACCACCGAAACCAGCACCTACCTCCCTTTGCTCTCTGTCCTTAAAGTCTCCAACAACACATGGGGGTGTTTCTGACTCTGTGGACTCTGAGGGGCTAACAGCTGTCTAACTGGAGGTGAGGACCAGCCCCCAAGTCCTAGAGGAACCTGACATGTTCCATCAAATGCACCGTTTTGTTGACTGAACAGAGTCAAAATATTAAGGCTGGACGGGCAGAGGGTTTCCCACCCCCCATCCCCACCCCTCAGGCATCCCAATTCCTCAGCGGGGCGTAACCCATTCGTTTTATCTGCACCCATCTCCCTCCTGTGTGTACACTGTGAGTGGAACTGAAAGCACAGGAACTCAACTGGTCTGCCATGTCAACAAAGTCTAGATAAATGTACCTTACCTGTGCTTTCTGGTGCCTGTCTGTCACTGCATTCTTTTATTTTTGTTATCTTATTGTGTTCATTGTCTTAAACCAGACACTTATTTTATCACATTTCTTACCAAACTAAAGGACTTTGATCATTATGTAAAACATGGGAAACCTCTAATGTAAAGTGTTAAAAACAGTGAGTTAATGAAGAGATCAACAGCACTGCAGACCTGCTGATCTAAGGGAGAATGCAGCTGGAGCGCAAACTGCCTCCAGTGCTTTTGATGCCAACAGATGTCAGCCTGCATTGTTATATGGATTACTTGAGCCACTCAGCAAACACCTCCAGGTGTGCATTCCACACCAGGAAGGGAAAAGGTGGAAGCCGCTCCTCTGATTCAATAAAAAGTGCTGACTAGTAACAGAGGAAGGCTAGGCTGATGGAACTGGGTTAAGAGCTGATATACCTTTTTTTTAATGGAGCATCAAGAGAAGCTTCTTTACTCTTAAAATGTAATCTGTACCATTTCACAAAAGTATAGTGCAAGAGCAGATAGTTTATGTGCGCTCAGAAGAAGGGAAGTACGATGAGTGTCTAATCTTTGGTCCGAACTGTACACCTGGTCTCCACAGAGTCTTTAATCTTTGGAGGAAGACACAGAAATTAGAGGCCGCTCTACCACATCCCTTACAAAACTCGCAAAAAAGGTGTGCAAATATTCACCAAAACCAAATGCAGTTTCAGCCATCTGTACGGAGGCCCAAAGCTGCCAAATCAAAGTAACTAAATAAAGCATTTTACCTCTCAGTTAATCAAAACTAACATAGGAACCAAACATAGGCATTTGCAACACAAATGAAGACTTTGGATTTAATTTGCTCCCATATTTTGTATAAATTACCCAAGTTTGTTTTCATTCACATTTAATTTTCAATTTTATGTTTCTGCTTTTTGAATTTATATCTATTTATCTACTTATTTGTGTATTAAATATTTATGTTTTTCAATGTTTTTTTTTTCTTCTTGTGCATCTCTAACATTCGAACGATGTCACCAGACTAACAACAGAAAAGTCTGGACATTGTTAAAGAAGTAAGGCACTTAGTGAAAATTATACTGCCAGGCACGGGTATTATAATATTATTCTGTACATTTAATAGCATGTTAACATATTTATTAACTCATTTATTTTTTTGCTTTCGAAGAGTTTTGGTGATAAAGTTGCACTCTATACAATAATCGCGGGTATGTGACGGCATATGACTAAAATAAAAATGTCTGCATACATCTCTTACATTTGCTGTGTCTCTCACAGCATGACAACTAAATGACAGCCTAAAATAGTCCATTATTTGCCAGTGGGTAGCAACAGCTTCCTTCCTGTGAATTTCCCTCTGGGATCAATAAAGTTATTCCTTTTCTTATTCCTAGTTTCATATCACTACAAATTAAGCAATTTTGGCAGAGGATTCAACTAAATGGGCATTTTTTTTAAAGTCACGGGAATCATTTCAGTAACGACACTAGAACATGAGTCATTTAAAGATAGGAATAACTATGAATCTTATAACAAACATGAACAGCAAGGTTACGTTTTACAGTTTCTTAACTGAAAACAAATTAAGACAGGAGTCACATCCTCATTTCCCGTACTTCAAAAGATGTACGCAGTGATAATCATCACAAGACTCATTATAGCTACACTGAATGTTGACTGTGCACCTGATAATTTGTACAAGTAAATGCACATAAGATATCAGCGAATGAGAGGGAGGAAGAGAGACGGGGTAGCAACAGGGGGAAAAGAATGATAGGGAGGGTGAGGTGTTTCCTGTTTCCATCGCTCTAATTATACCATTCTCTTGAGGATAGGACCGATCAGGAAGAGGAGCTTTGTCATTGAGGAACTCCTCAAGGACAAAGTCAAGCTTTAAAGTTTCTTATACCTATTTGTCCTGTATCTGATATCATCATAGTAACATCATTAAAAATAGATTATAAAAAACAGATAGTGCTCTCATTTTAGGCTGTAAGGAAACTCCATGATGATTATTATATAAAATATGTAGAGAAAAAAAAATAACATGTGCAGGACAACATTGTTATATTTTGTGCAAATGTATATGAATACAATAAATTACCTTTAAACAAATAGAATTGGCTGTTTTTGCACTCTAACAGCTCTTGCTTGAAATTCCAGCAAGCAACTTCAAAATAACGGAAAAAGAGGTAAAAAAGCAAACAGTAAATTTTCATGCTCATTATACGGAGGTTTGTTATGTTGCTGCTGTTGTTGCATTTCCCCCCTTTTTGCAACTGAGAGCGCCTGTCTCATATAAACTGAGCGTTCACGCAGTCTGTTTGCGAGTTGCTGTCAGAATAATGGTTCCTTCCTGTTTACAGATACAGTGGCGATAGGCTCCTGGAAGCTTGTGGCTTTTGAAAGATGTTTGAGGCAAAATTACTTGTGGGGCCCCAGAGACATTTCACGGACATTTTATGGGCTAGCACGAAACAGCTCTGCTTTACAGCTTTCTGCCCTCCTCTAGTGGACAACAAGGACACATAAAAAGACCTACTTATCTAAAGTACAGTCAGCACATAAGAACTGTAGCTCGGGAGTCATTTCCTATACTGTACTACAGTAAAAACTATGAATGCAACAAACAGCAATGCTAGAGTAAGTTTCTACAAACTCTGTCTCCATAAACTAAACCAAAAGGCTGGATTATTGATCATTCATTTGACAGCCCTGATTTATAATGAGCCTTTGCTTTATCTATTAGTATGCAAAAAAGGAGAGACAAGCAGAGTGGAGAGGTTGGGGGTAGCCAGACAGAAAGAGATGGAGAGAGAGGGAAGCCTGCAAGAGTGAAAGAGCCATCCAAGCAGCGCTCATCCAGCGGCTCGCATTGCCCGGCAACCTCACCACCACAGAGAGAATGTGTACAGTGGCCTGGAGGCTGCTTCTGCTTACTCTCACCCATAGAGATAATTGCTTACAAATACTGGAAAACCCAGTGCGAGAAATTAACATCAAAACAGCTTTATTTGCAACACAGAGTTTAAACTTTTAACAGTAATAATGGGAAATATGAGTTTCCAAAGCTTTTTCGTGTCACGAACGCTGCGATTAACTTTCACGCCAGTCCCTGAAAACTTGTTGCTAAGTTGGTAAACTTATGCGATAAGTCATTACTGTTTAATTTTGGTGTGAAGCTTCATAAACTTCAAAATGTGACCAATATGCTCATTTTTGACTCTAAAGTAGTTAACTTTTGAGAAGGTGAGTGCAACTCTTATTGCATTGGAAATGCATTTGTCATCAGTGCAAGGTGCATTACTTTGTTCTAAATGTCTTAAACAGTGTTCAGCAATACATTTGAACATCTTACATTTGGTATAATAATTAAGAAATATATAAAGCTGTCAAGTGAATGGTGTGATCACCTCTGTTTATCAGCACAATTTTTTGCGCAGACTAAAAATAAAAAAAAGAAAGAAATTAAAGCTGGCTGAATTTAGAGCTGTGAGAACAGTTTTTTTTCTTTTTGTATGAGACTTTAGAGTCAGAATTAGTGAACCATTTTCCCTCCAGATTCAGCTGTGCTCAGCTTAGGGCTTAATCAAGTGGAAATTTGGAATAGGGGGTGTGGGGGTGGTTAGGGTTGGGGTGCAGGATAGAATGGAACAATTGTTCAGATAAAGGCCTCATGTTGGGTCCACTTTGATGTCTCTCTGGGGGATGTGCTGGGATTTTACAGTAGCATTTCACTCCATTACTTTTTGCTCACCTCTGGCGAAAACTGCACCCTGCAAGATGATGCAAAAACGAGGCCCTGGATATGACCCAGGGCTGTAAGTGCAATATACTACCAGATGTTTACTGTGACTCCTCTAACCCAGAGTGACCATCACACGTTTTGGAATTTTTTTATTTCTCAAAAATGTTAATGTCAAAATGTTGCTAGACACCCAACAATATCCACATTCAAGTGAAATTCCCCTTGCCCCACGTCTATACAAGCAGACGGGCCAGGCTCCCACTGATCTATTGTGCTGCAAAGCCTTTCTCATGCATGTCTTGAATGAAAGCCAGTGTATGGATGGTTTGAGGATAATCACGTTTTCCTGAGACAGGCTTAGCCGCACTAAATAAGCCGCACAGGGAAAAAAGGTGGGTCAAATAAAAGTCTTGTATATTGTGGGAGAAAAGCTGCAGAATCCAAAAAAAAAACCCAAAATAGTCCCAGAAAAAAAGAAAATTAGTGCTAAGCAATGCAAAAGAAAGGTAAAGCAGGAAAAGACAGAGGAGGCGAGTGTTTAAGAGGTCACTTTTTCACTATTTAGTCATGTTGCACTTGTTGGAAGGGACACTTCCTACCTCCGTATCTCGTCCTTCAGCAGGTGCATTTGGGGCATTTCAGTGATGCTGTGGCGCCCTGTCTCCACAAACCGTCTCCTCTCCGCCGGGTGACGCCAACAAAGTTTCCCATTCGCTGCTGAATCGACGAAACCTCCATGTAAGAACTTTATCGGCAGGTTTGTGCCTATAAAATACCGCCCAAAAACTGCAGCGTTTTACGGGCCACCGCCTACGGTACACTAACTTTGGATGGAAGTTGGTAGTTGTCAGTGTTTAGAGCTGCCAGCTTCTCCAAGGCGTACAAAGTAGATATTTGCATTAGGGCGACCCTCCCCTCGCCTTTCATAGCTGCCATTGTTTGTCTCAGCCGGAGCTCGGATTCAGTCCTTCTCTAAATCCCTGACGGAGGGAGACGGGAACGCAGCTTTCTCTCAGTCCAGGCTGGCAATTAAAAGGCTTCACAAAGAAACTATTATGCCAACATTTTTAAGCATAATACATTAAATAATTGTGGGATTAAATCAGAAGTGTAAAAGAAAATGAGAATTCTGATGCAGCTTTGCACATTTTCAGTGCCTGCCAACTTTACTAAAAATGACAGCAAAGGAAAAGCAAAGGTGACGAGGAGACCTGAAACACCTGGAACAGCTGCAGAGGATTTGAGCTTTCTCCTTTATTTAAATCTGACGTCACCGTGTGTGTTGGAAGTGCAGTGGGTTCTATATGGAGGACAGAAACTATCAGAAAGAGCAAAATGTATAATTTGCAGTAGATAGCCAGATATTTTATTGAGCCCCCCCAAAAAATAATTAGGGAATAGATAGATTAAAGATTAAATGCACCGAAAATTGATAAACGAGGTATTCATTCATAAAATGTGACATATAGTTCCACTTACCTGTTATATTATTTTCCCTTTATTGTATAGTATTTCACTCTTACTGGGTGGTTAAAGCATTTTTTTGCACTACAAACCACATTCACCCTTTTATATGGAAGCTTGTTTCCACCACTGACATAAAATAAAATAAAAAATGCCAGGCAGAGCTAAGTCAAAATTTTATGTCAAAATTTCAATTTACTGACATTGTGAGATCCTAAACTGAAATATTGACTTTCAGAGAGCAAAAGTAAACAAGTTTAATAAATTAATTCAGTGACAGAAACAAGCTTCCATACTAGCACTTTTATTGTACACCATTAAGCATTTTACACACACACACTGGTGAATCCTTCTGAGGCAATTTGGGATTTAGCATCTTGCCCAAGGACAATTCAAATAGCCAGGGATTGAACCACTGACCTTTCAATTAGTAGATGACCTGCTCTACCTTCTAAGCTACCCAGACTGACAATAACATCAGAGAGTCTTTAAGAAGAGGAGGCATCCCACTCTCAGAACTCTGTGTTTCACGGGACACTCCACAGGACCCCATGGAGCTGTAACCCTAAAGGCAATATTCATATAGTGTTTTCTGTCAATTTTCATAATGTTTTCTATAAAGTCTAATAGATATAGTTCAGTTACATGAATGTTTTTTTTTATACGACAAACATTTAAATATTAGGGACTCACAGACCACAAGATGCTATTTTGCTTCAAATGAGCATTAACCATATAGTAGCTTTCATTGTCAGCCTCCATTATTTGCCAAAATATTTGCCTTGCAACACCCTCATGTTTTAGTTTTGTTTTAACTGCGAGCATGCATTGTAGTTATGGTTTGGAAATTCAGTGCAGTGAGATAAACTGGAGAACAAACAGGCCTTCTGTGCACTGGCCCTATTATTATTTTTTGCTACTTTAGCTAAGTCTCACGTCTCAGGGATCTCCTGACTCGAGGCTCTTGTGAGCCTAGTGTTGAAGGCACAAAGTTAAACCCGGGACACAAAAAAGTTTGGAGAAATAAGCAGTTAGTCTTTAGATTTGATTTTGGAATTTTGATCCTCCATATCAAACATACCAATGTCTTAGTTTTTGATATTAGCCTAAAATTTAGTTGCACTGCATTCTTGATCTCATTAAAAAATTGGTTGATGTAATTTCCAGTCATCACATTTAGCTGGTTTCCAGCCGTAAAAAAACAAACAAACAAATAAACCAAAAAAAAGTGGTTAATTGGCTTGAATGAGACAGCAGTTCCTGTGTTTTCCTGGTCTTTTATTTTCCTGTTATCCAGAAACTGACTGTAATCATCTTGTTTACACTCACTAAATTATTTCAACAGATTTAATTATGCAAAACTACAGGGCGGGAAGCTATCAGTTGCCTTATTCCATCTGTTTGCATATCAGGAATCTTTTTTCCATATTATATGGACATAAAAAAAATCAAAGGTGTGCTTACTATTCAGAAAAAAAATATTATTTTAAACGAAAATAGCCATAGTACCAATTTCACTTTAATTGTTCACTTCATTACCTATACCTGCTCAACTGCTCGTTCAAACGGAGCATCAGAATAAAGATGGAAGGTGACTGAACGCGGCATGGCTGTTGGTGCCAGATGGGCTGGTCTGGGTATTTCAGAAACTGCTGACCTGCAGGGAGTTTTCCTCACAGCCATCTGTACGCTTTACAGAGAATGGTCCAAAAAAGAGAAAAAAAATCAAGTGAGCGGCAGATCCCTTGGTGAAAAATGCCTTGTTGATGTCAGAGGTCAAAGGGGAATGGCCAGAGTGCTTTAAACTGATAGGAAGGCAACAGTAACTCAAACAACCACTTGTTACAACTAAAGTATGCAGAAGAGCACCTCTGAAGATGGTCTATAGCTGTGGAACACCATGAACTAAACTACAATTCACAGTGTATCCCATCTTCTGATGGCTGCTTCCAGCAGGATGACACATGTTGCAAAGCTGAAATTAGGTCAAACTGGTTCCTAGAACATGGCAGTGAGTTCCCTGTACTCCAATGGTCTCCACACTCACCAATCTAACAGAGCACTGTGTGATGTGGTAGAACGGGAGATTTGCATCATGGATGTGCAGCCAACAAATCTGCAGTTAGGGAAACTCTCTGAGGAAGGTTTCCAGCATCTTGTTGAATCTACGCAACGAGATTTTCTGAAGGCAAAAAAGGGGTGTCACCCAGTATTAGCGATGTGTACCTAATAAAGTGGCCGGTGAGTGCATGTACTTATACGTGATTACTTATTGCCACCTAGTGGCTGACATGAAAAACAGACTGGCGTGTAGCTTTAAGGTCCCAGAGTAACAGAGGGGTAGTTGGTTTGTATCAATTTGAGGAGAAGAGCACCTGATTTACTGAGTGACTTGTGTGCTGTTTTGTTTCTTAAAGCCACACTTCAAACTCCTTTTGATACTTAATGCAAAACTGTCAGAGAATGTAGGCAAATGCTTTACTACCTGATAAAATTACTTCACCTAGTTTCTGAATGGATTTCTAGTCATTCCTATTAAATTTGAAAAGAATACAAACCCAAGCAATAAAATCAGATTCTTGGTACGAGTATAAGAATTGATTAAGTTTGAAAAAAATAATTGTTTTTCTCTTTCTGTCAACACTTGCAGCAGAGATATATTTATCAAGTGAGGAAAAATAAGTTTCTGGCAATAATATAAATGAACTATATAACGTTTATTAAAATATATAAAAGACAAAATACATATATGCATAATTATATCCTTGATGAAATATGCATATAGAGTATAATAATTATACAGTAAAATGTGTTTACATATATAGATTTTTTTATACATATAGCAAGATATTTTTGCATTAAAACTGGCAGTGGTGATTTCATACTCTCCCCCCCACAAAAAAAACAAAAAAGGAACCCCCTCAGTCCACAGGAGGTCTAATAATAATAAGCCTCTGTGAAAAGCTTGAGAGCAGCAGCACCTTTACACCTGAGATCCATGTTTTGGAAAGGTCTCACACAGAACAATACAACAATTCTGACAAATAGCTTCCATGAAGGATAATCAACAGCTTCAGAAAAGAAGGGGTGTTACATCAAACGTCATCCTCCCATATACTGGTACCATTAATGAATGTGTGTAACGAGTGCGGCCATCCCAGCAGAAAATCTGCAACTAACGGAAACACTGTGGCACACAATATCATCCTTCTGGTCCAGCATTATCTGCCGCCATGCTACGCGCTCCCTCAGTACAGCTAATCTTGGGATTTATCGGTTTAGCTTTCGGGAACAAAATAAAAAGATCCCGGACAGAAATGTGAGACACTCGCATGGGATGAGATTTTGTCCTTGTGACTGGTGTGGTTGGTTGTGGTTGGTCCTGTACAGTTTCAGTCACTGTGCGGTGAAGGCGGTCATGTCTGGTGGTAATGATGGTAGTGGTGATGATGGTGGTGTTCGTGATGATGATGGTGCTCATGGCGCTGGACCACAGGAACCACAAAGCCTGGGCTTCCAGGAGGGACAGACATCTGCTCTCTCTCCTGGCTCGGCAGTACAGAGGGCACTGGGGGTGGCTGCTGGGGGTGGGACTGAGATGGTAGAGGGGTTTTGGACGGGGAAAGGGCCTCGCGGCCTTTGGCCCTCAGGCGTTTACTGTGGCTATATTGCAAAGGATGCTGGTGGTGGCCGGAGTTTGGGGCTTGATGTGGCAAGTGGTACACATCCTGACCTCCGTGAGCTGCTGCACTGCCACTGTGAAGCACTGTCTGCAGAGGAGGGTGGTAGCCATGACATTTAGTGGATTTACCACCTCCGCTTCCCCCATTGTTGCCTCCACCCCCTTTGTAGGTACCTTTAGGGGATTTGAGGAACTGTGCACCCTTACTTCGAGACTCTGTAGGGTTATAGCTATCACTGATGACCTGTGAACGGCGCTGGTGAGCAACTTGAGCTTCTGGTTCCTGGGAGCGTGAGCGACTCTGTGAGCTGCGACCATGAGCCTCCTGTGGAGGAAAGACAGGGGTGGTTCCTGGCAGACAGGACGCACCTAGAAATCAGTATAGTATAGTAAAATTAAAATTTCTATAAATACAAATATAAATACAGTTTTCTCCTCACTCCCCAAAAAATACAACAGAAAAGACCTGTACCTTCAAATCTGGAGGTATAGTTCTCTATACCAGCCAGGTCCAGGTAGTGATTCCTCCTCTCTGTGTTCTCATCCACACAGTAATGTTGACCCTCAGTGGCTGGTGGCTCATTACTCTGCCCTCTACTGTTATAAATAGTGCATTAAAAATGAGTAGTTAACTCTTTAATTCATGCATTTATGTAAGAGTTAATCCAGCACACACAGGAACGCTTTCAAAGTCTTTTATAAGTACTCACCTGATGTATGAGGATAGCCTCTTGTCGGCAGAACGACCCTCCTCTTGGTGACACCGCTCTGAAGAGAAAGAGACCAAGAGTTCAGCCCAGGGAAAAGTCTAAGTGTTTAAACATTTGAATGGATACATGTGAAGTACTGGCCACATCGGTTGCTTCAGTGGGAGTAAAACTGTCAAAGAGGTGAATGCCTACTTGACACCAAAATTGTAGCTAAGACTCAGGATACTGGGATAACAAATAATGATAATCTCAGTTTTGATGCTGGTGTCATCTACCTGCCCCCGTTTCTCTTCTGTGACACCTGGGCTCTGGAGTGACAGTCAGTTTGACACGCAGAGTCTTGCTCTTGTTATGACAGGACTGATTCACAGAGGCATCTACCACATCATAGATGGTGTGCATCAAACTCGACATGTCCTACAGTGACAGATGAAACACTTTTAATACAGTTTATAGTGCTGCTTTCTGACAGACCTGACTATGACTGACTATGAATAGTAAGAAGACACATGACAGATCTAGAAGACTCAGACAGCACAACGCAAAGTTAACATATGCACACAGTGATGCAAAGCAGCAGTGCACATCACTCTGAATCACAAACATGTACAAGGTGCTCAATTTAAATAAAATATGTAACCAAAACAAAGGTCCAGCACTCACTAATGAGCATATTCACTGATATATAATTAGGTGCCCATTAATAAATATTAAGCTATATTTCATCAGTGAGTTTTGCTACTTTGTTTTAACATAAACACACACCTACACACACATACCTCTTTAGTAACTTTCCCACTGTTGTCAAAGTCGTAAAGCGTGAAGATCCACTCCTGGCGGTTGTCATCCTCTACGGAAACATCACACTCCAAATCCTGAAAATACAAATTTTAAGCAGCTGGGTGGTTTCAATCTGCATTTGTTTAACCAATCCTAATCACAGTGTGAGCACTGCATGTCCACAGTGTGCCAAAGAGAAAACACAGCAACCTTAATGACAGTAGGAGGAAGCAGAGTACACCAGATTTGATTGTTAGTGGCATTCTTCTCAGGCTTATTTGTTCTGTATATTCTGAGAGTTCAAAAGAAAAAAAAAAGAGAAAAGCATGTGGACGGTAAGTCCTTCAACTATGACCTCGCTTTTCTACAAGTGACTGGAAAAGTGAGTGTAACCACTATTCTCAGTTACCACTTTTTGGCACTAACTTGAATTCAGAAGTATCAGGTAACGTGTTCATAAATGAAAAAATAAACATCTGGAATATATACCCTGCAGCAGTGGAGGTGCAGAGCTGACACTGCGTGAACGAGCGCGTGCATTTACAAGAGAGGAGACCTCAGGGAGAGACGAAATAACCTTGGCTCACATAACCGGCAGCGATCACCAAAGGGCACATCCAAGCAGTTCTTTAAAACATGCAAGTCTAAACATTACAATCTATTTATTGGTCCTTAAATTCAATCAGGCTATGGTCTAGAGTGGTATCAGCATACAGACGGATGTCCACACGGAGGAGGCATGCAGCAGCAGCTTGAGCAGGGGTTACCTACTATCCATTTACTGCCTGCAGCATATGTTTCAATAACTTATACTCACTGTAACACAAAACTGTTACACTGCTCTTTGCATATGGGTGTGACAGTGAAGCATAGAAAGGAAAGCAGGGAGAAAGAGCGCGTGGGGGGGGAAAGACATGCAGCACATTTCAGCCCTGAGGCATATGGTCGCCTGCTCACGCCATGAGCTAATCTGGGGTCCATGGCTTATAATTTCTGTCCAGAAAAAAAAAATCTGTCACATGAGGCAACACTGAAATGCCGCAGTCTTGCTCTCATTAAAAATCAGCGTCAATTCATTTTAACCCAGTTCTGTCCATACACAAAACCCACTGCTGCACACATGTTGTGGGATAAGCGTTTGAACTGCAGTGTACTTGAAAAATGAATCACACTACAGCAGTGAAATGTGGTTATGTCGCACTGCACGTACATCCAGGCTGATGCGTTTCTTCCCAGAAGCTTTGGTGGCATCTCTAAGTGTCTCCCTCTCTCCTTCTTCAGAGTGCTGGTACTGCAGGTAGCTTTCACAGCCCTCAGCCTTCTCTGGAGGAAGAACCACTGTTAGGACAAGAGGACGTATTTCGGTTAGACACAAAAGCGTTGATTTCTCACTTAGAAACAACATTTAATCCATTTCCATTGCAAATCCTCACAAGCCTTTTGGTCTTGAACTATCTAAACACGACTTCCTCATCAATCAAAAGAATACTGCAGTGTATGTCACTAACACATGTGTATTAGTGTTTCTCTTTTTGCTATGCATGTGTTAGACCTACAAAATGAGAACAAAACAGTATCTCTGCGCTTTAACTGATGGCTTTTAACTGTTCCAGCTGTGATTAAAGAACAATTTTAATATGTACATGTGCTGCTCAGGCTATTCTTGATAGTTTATAGCTATTTATTTTGTGGTGTTGCTGTGCTTAGTCCATGTAGCTTGCTGTGTGGTTTGCTTTAATCAGAGCCCATTAAAAACCCAGTGCAGTGCAAAACATCACATTTAAAAAAAATCTTGTGGAAAACTTGCAGTTAGACCAGAAGCCAAACCAAATGAAGCGCATCCTTCTCCACTTACCCTCTAGGGGACAGTGTTGATCTGTGAATTGTCCTTCCTTCAGCTCACCATTTGGAAACTCCTGTGACAAGGAAACAAATTAGAAGAGAGAGAGAGCAGGGAGGAGGAAGAGGAGCGAGAGGGAGAGATGTAAGTGAATCTACAGTTCAGACCACAGACACAGAAAACAAACAGTTCCAGCTAAAGCATTTCCTACTCATATGAACGGGAGAGGGCCGGAGGCTCCAGTGAGGCCAAACACTTTGAACATCTGCATGCTTATTGTGTTTCACTGTCTGGGACACAGCAAACCCAGCCGCAGCCAAGCTTTTAAGATTCCTCCAAGCCCTTCAAACAGATCCCTCACGTCCATCAAAAAAAGACAAAAAAAAAAAAAACATAATGCAGTTCATCATTTCAGCTTCCTCCCTCAGCCCACCGGTTTATTCTCATCCTGCTTGACATGAGATCCACCGAGAAGCATTTGATGGCAGCTCTGAGTTTAGGAAAAAGTTTTGTCGTATTTCTCACTTACAACTTGACTCAGAGACGTTTGGTTTATGTGAAACAAACTTCACAGTGAGGTCTCAGCAACAGTTATTTTGAATGGAGAATAATTACCAGATGGAAATTTCCATGCAGATAGGATGGGACTGATTAAATACACAACTCTATAGCCATAAAACAAAAGAAGGAAAAAAAAAGTGTGTGTGTGTGTGTGTGTGTGTGGGGGGGCTCTGCTCTCATTTCTGAATAATCTATATCCTGCATTAAACAGAACCACAATGTATTCATAAGGCTCCCACATATGTTCAGAGGCACACTAAAGTAAAGGCAGCAGGGTCTCCATGCACACACACACACACACACACACACACACACACACACACACACACACACACACACACACACACACAGC
>VUQK01039792.1:56887-68734 GCA_015106715.1 Bujurquina vittata
CAATAAAAATCTTAAAAACTCCTAACCCCCAATTTCTACAAAACACAAAAAAAAAATAATCCTAAAAATAAACCCCCCCCCCCAAAAAAAATTAATTAAATTAATTTAATTAAATTCCCCTAAAAAATTACCACAATGACAAAAATAAACACTTCCTTTTTCCTTTTAATGGCGACTCACTGAGGGTTTTCATGACGGGAACAGGTTTGGGTAACAAAAGCAAGTTTGCAGCCATCCCCCATCGGAGAGGAATGTGTTGTGCAAAAAGGAGGGCCAGGCCTGTGCTGTCTGCAGAGCCTGGATCCAAGCTTTGAAGCTGCTAGTGTGTTTCAACAGCTAACCACTTTCAGATGGGGCTGTGGCATTTTATGAGCTGAGTAATAGCGATACCTACACATGTGCAGTGTTGGGGTCCCAAAGAGGGGAAGGCTCAGCTCAGAGAAAGAGGAAGACTCCTTGGGGGTCTGGGTTGGGCTGTGTTTAGGGAAAAAAAGAAAAAACTCGCACTTTGGCATATGTAAAAATGGAAGGCAGAAAGGTGGATATTTTTAAAAAATCTTTTCACCAGTGAGCACAATTCTGCTATGATTTTCTGTTTTTTCAAGGTTACCTTGAACATTATAATGAACCTTCATGGAGCAACATGGAACAAAATCATGGCAATACCACTGTGCATAACACACTATGATGCTTCATCTTTCTGTGAAGAATACTCTGGCCAGACAAAAAGACTTTGCTATGAATAAAAAAACATTGCAACAATAGTTTTCTTTCTTTTTTCTTTTTTGCATAGCTACAGGAAGCCAGGATATGTGGCATGTGTGGTGTTCCATTCTGAAGCCTCAAACCTAGCAGGGTGTCAGGTTCGTGAATGTGAAGCAAGGATGAAGTTTCGAAGAATTAACCTGTGACCCTGAAGGCTGTTTATATAAGAGCAACACCAAAATTGAAGGTAACGTGGGACAAAAGGATGTGCACACTGCACTGGATCGTGAAAGATGTTCATCAGTAGCCCAAAATTATGCATCTACATTTTACATAATTGCCATTGTGTTTTCTCATGGAAACCACTGATATTCATGCAACTCAGTATTTTGTGATGCCACCTTAGTTCCCACTATTATTAAAGAATTCATGTCAGCATCTGATGTACACTATATTGTCAAATGTAGTCACTCACCCAATCATGTCATTGAATTCAGGTGTTCCAATCACTTCCATGGCCACAGGTGTATAAAATCAAGCACCTAGGCATGAAGACTGCTCCTACAAGCATTTGTGAAAGAATGGGTCGCTCTGGGGAGCTCAGTGAATTCCAGTGTGGTACTACAGCTGTGCTAAAGGTCCAGTCATGAAACTTCCTTGCTACTAAATATTTCAAAGGCAACTGTTAGTGGTTTAACAAAGTGGAAGTGATTGGGATCAACAACAACTCAACCATGAAGTGGTAGGCCATGTAAAATGACAGAGCATGGTCAGTGGAAGCTGAAGAGCATAGTATGCAATGCCAATCCCTACAGACCTCCAAATGTCATTTGACCTTCGGATTAGCTCAAGAACAGTGTTGAGAACTTCATGGAATGGGTTTCCATGGCTGAGCAGCTGCATCTAAGCACAACAAGCACAATGCAAAGCGTTGGATGCAATAGCGTAAAGCACGCCACCACTGGACTCTAGAGCACTGAAAACATGTTCATGTTTTTCCATCTGGCAATCTGATGGGTTTGGCGGTTGCCAGGAGAATGATAGTGTAAAGTCTGGTGGAGGGGGGATTATTGTGGTTTTTCATGAGTTGGGGCTCGGCCCCTTAGTCCGAGTTAAAGGAATTCTTAATGCTTCACCACACCAAGATATTTTGGACAATTTGCTCCCAACTTTCTGGGAACAGTTTGGGAATGACCTCTTCCTGTTCCAACATGACTGCTCACCAGTGCACAAAGCAAGGCCCATAAAGACATGGATGAGCAAGTTCTGGTGTGAATGAACTTGACTGTCCAATTTCTGGAAGAATAGTAAAAAAAAAAATTCCCATAAACACACTCCTAAACATTGTGGAAAGATTTGAAGCTGTTACAGCTTTTTTCCTTGTTTTTGGACCCCAGCAAGACCTAGTTTTAAACTGTATGTTTTTAAACTTGAAAAAGTTCCTTTATTTTTATTTATTTGTTTGTATGTTTTAATGTACAGCACTTTTTGTCAGCTGTGGTTGTTTTAAAGGGATTTTATAAATAAAGATGGTATGGTATGGTATAGTATGGTATGGTATGGTATGTATTAAACCCTATGGATTAAGAATGGGATGTCACTCGAATTCATATGCGTGGGAAGGCAGACGAGCAAATACTTTTAATACCTTTGGGAATATAGTGTATGTATTAGGACAGGGTTCCCTTGGCTGAATTTAATAGCTAACACACTTATTTCCTAAAGAGGAATCTCCTGTCCTCTTTAAGCAAACAACCCAAACCTCAGTCTTCCTTTCAGTCTAAAAAATTTCAAACAAAACAAAATGTTGAAGAACACCAGACCTGTGGCATCCTTTCTAAAGATTTTGCAGTTATACAAGGATTCAGGAGCTTCTTACATCCTCCCTGAGCTTATCACATGCACTATATTTTGCTAAGTGCAATTCAATCAATTAACTATGACAGAATACAATAATACTATGAGCAATCATAACTGAAAAATAATATAATATTCCCCTGGTTGCTTTGAGGCTTGCGAAATGAAGTCCACTTGGAAAAGAACAGGGGTTTATGTGGAAACATACCTTACACACTAAAATGTAATAACTTTTGAGTCTCCAGGTGTTTTACTTGGCTACGAGAGCACTAGATCAAACACACACTTGGATCCAGCAGCCTTTGCCAAAAATGTCAGCACTAAGCACTGGATTCCAGCTTCAGGTATTTTCTTTCCCCTGGCAGGGAGTGGGAGTAAAGACACCCACCAGCATTAACCCTCAACAAGACTGACCCAAACAGCCACCAGCTCACTACCCATAATGAAGTGGAGGTGAGGTCTTCCTGCTGTCATCGGTGACCACGCATGTCTAGCTCATGCAGCGTCGCTGAAAAACCTGAACTCCTTTCAGGAAGTTGAGATATTCACATATGATTATCACATCACAAATCACATATGCTTGATGATTAGTTGTAATCTGTTCCTGTAAAGCTACACTCATCTATCTGAAATATGCACATCTCTCATTAATATAATGAAGAGAAGGCAGAGATGATGGAGCTGAGACATCGCTAACAACAACTGAGCTTCATTCCAAATGTCTGAAGATAAGCAGCCCAATAATGAAGAAAATCAAACAACTGTAGACTATCTGATTTCAGAGAAATTTAATTTTTCATGCCATCAAATATAACCAGTGGTCTATTGTATATGGAGCCTGCCAACAACTATCTGTTTTGTACTCGTGAATGCTGATTTAAATATTTTGATAATACTATTGGCATGGTGTACTCTTACTCTTTCAGTATGATTGTTTCTTAGCAACAAGACTGGAAACATGAACATGTACATGGCTGGATGGCTAATTGCCACAGCATGGTGACTTCCCAGACAAACATTTAATAAGGATATTATTTAAGCACTTACTAAAATGATTAATTATTAAAATTATTATTCCAATAGAAATACACATCTGACAGACAAAACCTGCGTCTCTATATCAGCTTTTCTTTTTCTTTGTGCCAGATTTATGTTTGTTAGGTTAAGAAAAAAGCAAATATTTCTGCGTGGTCTTCAGATGTTTGTTGTTGATGATCGTAGACCAATTGGCACATAGTGACATTTACTCCATGTTCACAGTAGTGTAACAACAACTCAAGTAACATTTACTTCACTTTACCCATCTCTCCTCAGCCCTGCTGTTTTTCACCACCACACACAAAGCAGAGTGGAAAAGAAGAGCTTTCAAGGTGAAACAGAGAACAGAGGAGAGCAACAATTCTGCATGATACATTTTCTATAGGGGTTAATATAGAATCACTTACAAAAACTCAACAAGGAAACCAGAGTACCCTGAGTAAACTGATGTAGGCAAAGTCAGAAAACAAACTGCACAGAAATGCCCAACTGACCAGAAAGTTCAAACTTTCTTGCTGTGTGGTCACAGTTCTAACCACTGCATCATCCATCCATCCATCCATCCATCCATCCATCCATCCATCCATCCATCCATCCATCCATCCATCCATCCATTTTCTTCCAGCTGTATCATGCTTAATTTATTGTGCTGCAGTTGTGTCTGTTTTACAGAAGTATTTGTCTACAAACAAAAACGTGCTGCCATGCAGTCCTCCAAAATGCCAACTGCACATTGCCCAACATGGACCATGCTGTGTGTTGGTCGAATGCTGACTGGTTGACAAGTAGGCCAGAAAAAAAAGGGAGCAGCAGCGGAGTTCACCAGGTATGGGAGAGGCGCGGAAGAAACGTCAAATGTCAAAACATACAAAATGAAAAGTACAGACAGTGGCTGAAGTGGACACTTTTCATTCTTTTTAACACTTGCTTTGACTTCAACTCTTGGTGTTACAATTTCACTCTGGCTTTGGGACTAACAGCACAAGCACAGAACAGTTGTACCACATGTTTTTGACACTGCCCCCATCTGACAATGCTGACGAAGCTGTCTGCAGGTACAGTCTGCAGTCCATAGCTGCTCACAAACTGTCAACATGCTACCACCATTGAACCATAATTTTCCCATCTCACAATGTTGCAGTGTGGGGGTGGGCAGCAGTGCCTATGGGCTGATTTTGTTTTCTTATAGGGGATTTATACTATGTTAAATCTTTGCCGTAGATATGTCATAACCACAAATCCTTCTGACACTTGATTTAAACCTCTGTGTTAAATCTACACTGTAGATATGTCATAACTTGACATGCACCTCCCTAGAAATATAACTCCATGTCACGTCAACATAACCCTCACAAATTTATGCTTATGTGTTAAATCTACACAACAACTCATGCACCTCCCTAGAAATGGGACTACTTGTTGTGTCTATGCAGCCAACAACGACTGTGCTTAGCCTGTTCAGTACCATCAATTCTTCCTATCTTTCTATCTACGTCTTCTTCTGCCTCCATTTTTTCAAATTAAATGAAAGAAAATGGATCAACTCTATGAGAGAAACACCACTGCTAACTAGTGTTTTGGTCGCGATTTCCATTTGACTTGGGAAGTCAGAAATTTCAACTTCTGAGTCAGAATTTTCAACTGGAACACCGCAAGTGAACAACCGCTCAAGATTTTGACCTTTGAAAGTCAGTCAAGCACCATGCAAATCTGTACTACCACTGTTGTGTATTAGTGACTTAAATAAGCCATAGACATAGAAGCAGCTGCAATCTATGAACTTGCTGCAGCGATGTTTTTAAGTGAAAAAAACACCCAAAAAACAGGCATTGCGTTCTTTTGTCAGTGATGTGTCTTCCACAAGTGGTTTGGAGGCAGAAGTACCCTTCAAGATTTGACCTACTTTTTAAAATAATAATTATGTTGATTTTAGTAGCTTTTTTCTTCTGTGTTAAATGTTAAATCTATAAAATGTCACAAAATTTGACAGGAATGGCTTATTTGCTAAGCGTGTTTTATCCACACCTCACAGGTATAAATGCTGGCAACTGTGTTGCCCACTTGCGTAGGTTCAACATAGATACAACGGAGAAGAATAAATTAAGCATTAGGCAGTGAGTCAGACTACTTCTTGTGTTTCTACTTGTTTTCTTCTATTTTGAGACTTCTTGTTAATTATGCTAAATACTTAGCATAAATAACATCAATTTATAGTTCAAACAAGATTGGCCATGGCTGTGCTGTAAATAAAGACCTTAAAGCATGCCGAATGTATGAATGTTAAATGTGGTTTATAGACTAAAGTGATTTGAGTGGTCAGCAAGACAAGAAAAGCTCTATGAGTGTCAGTCCAGTCCATATATAGAGAGACAAGAGTTCTACTGAGCTTCACAATAAGTTCTAAATAAATATTCCTTCAAGAATAATGAGATTTTTGTAACTGCAAATCTATTTAGTAAAATGCACCAAAACAACCAAAAATAAACAGGGTGGGAGGCTCAATAGGGGCCCATAGCTCATTTTTAACCTAGTGTCCCCTATTAGGTTAATATGGTTCTGGTTTGTGCTGAAGTTGTGTAAATCAGTATATAGCCTTTTTTTCCCCTTTTGATGGCAATAGAGAGATATTTTCATTAGCACTGGTAACAAGGGAATTACAGTGAAAGACAGCAAACAACTACTTCATACAAGTATCCTCAGAAAAATAAACATTCAATCTGCTAACAGTGTTTTCAAGTCTTTCTCCATTAGTCAGAGGCCACGCATGCCACTGTGCTCCATCTTTTATTCAGTCACAAATATACAGACACACTGCGAAAGCCACGTGGGGGTACACACCTATGCACTCGGACATGAAAGAAAGTCTAAAACCAGCACTTCGCACTTTTGATGCAGGTCAGAGCCAAGCAGGTGATGATGTTTACACTGACAGAGCCGGGAATGTTGAGAGCAAACAGCAATAAGAGTAGAAAAAAAAGGAGAGTGGCTTTATTTAAATGTTTAACACCTTTTACGAGTTAATATAGAAGGTAAGCTGAGATAAGATCAATGATCCACTTTAGTCTCCCCAAAGAAAGCAGTGGACAAGGCGGATGAGGCTCTCAATTACTCCCCTTCCCCCACTACCTTTAAAACCCTCAAATATCTCCCTTAAGAAAAAACAACACCCGTAAACCCTATTCCTCCTCCTTGTACTCTTTTCCTCTTCCCTCCCTACCCCCTTCCCACCACAGCCCCGCTCCCTGCTCCAGAATTTTGCTGTACAAACCAGGAACAGATGTCTGCTGAGGCCGTGCTGAAAGACCCCGCTGTTCTGGATGCCAGCCACATGCTTTTCATTCAGAGATGAAGGCTCACAGCTCGCCTTCTTGTGAAGCCAATTTTGAAAAAAAAGAAAAAGGGGTGGAAAAAAACAAACTCTAAATGCCTTCAAGTCTCTTCAAAAGCAGTACATATACAAGCACACCTTTTTTTTGTCTCCCCTCCACCATGTATTGTTCCCTGCTTGTGCTTCATTCTAGGATGTTTTTTTTCTTTTCATTTGTGGTCTTAGATGACTGGAAAAGAAAACAAAAAGGCCATGAAATGCTGTTGACAAAAATATTTCTTGAAAGAAGTCTTGAAACATTCGAGAACTTCAGGAGCTGCACAAATGTATTCTGTATACCCAGAGCTAAAATACTTGCTCCTCACAGTTTTAAACTTGCTCCTCTGAGCTGAAAAATAAAACATTATTTAGGGTCATAGTGTTAAGATTACACAGATATCCCGGCCCCAGATCCAAATCAAATACTGCTAACTCAAAATTAACGTGCCGACTAGAAGATATACCCAAATGCCCAATGGCAAAACTGTCCAAACAAAACATCCATTTTGAGCAGGATTGCCAAATAAGTATGTTATATAAGGGGAAAGTCTTATTCACATATTCCAAAACGAATGTTAAAAAAACATTAGCTTACAATTAGTTTAGTGAGCTGTTTGGGAACTACGCTCTTAAAGCTAATTTATTATTGAGAGGTGAGTGCTATGTAACTCTCTGTAAGTCAAAATAAATTTGCGTCTTGGCGCTTTTGGCACATCATTACATCCAGCTAAATCCCTGAGTTGCTTTTTTGGGTTTTTTTTTTTTTTTACCTCAAGTGTTATATTATTAACCTTTCAAAGTGACATAATAAAGCTCTTTGTTGTGGAGATTAAGATGTTGACACACTCCCTCTTTAGAGCCCATGGCTTTGGGAAGTTTTGAAACAAAAGGTGGTGCTGAAAAGCTGAATCAGCCCGTCAATATTTGGGCATTCAAGCGTGTGTGTAATGTGTGTGTGTGTGCGTGTGTGTATGTGTTCACAGAGCTTTTAGATATTTAACAAGTGCAGATTACGGTAATTTTGTGAGGTGGGTAACTTCCTCCAGGTTGAGCTCACCTGCAAGGATTCAACATCACACCAGGTGCTTCAACAGGGAAAACTTGTCTTGCACACCTGCAAAGTGTCAGTATCTTGACTATAGGATGAGCAAAGTCATTGTGCACTCATTGTCCCCTAATACCACACTTCAAGGAGGCTATAGGATTACACACTGGAGCAATGGTACAGCTGCAATCATGAATCACGGTTTGCAGTGATATTAATATTTAAACAGGTCTTTAAATCCTTTGATCCTTTCTTGTTTCTTTCTGAAACACAGCAATGCACTTGCACTTTGCAAGTTAAAAAAAAACATTACTTTACTGAAGAAATTCAGGTTTACACAGACTGATGATGGAAACATGTTTTTTGTTGTTTTTTCTGGTAGCACACTATCCCCCAGCCCATGCCCCAGGACAGGGAAGAGTGGTGCGGGGTGGAGGTGGGGGAGTGAGGGTTTCGGAGCCTTCACTGATATCAGAGCCCTTTTATAACTCCCAGTTCTGTGCTTTGAAGTCACAGCCAGACAACTCAGGAATTCTACTCCCCCGTTTGACAGTGAGGAGGGGGGGATGGTCAGAGCTGCTTCGTGTGTTTAGCCAATCGTCTCCTATATGAAATCATAAGGAATGTCAACTGTCTGTGCAGCTCATCTATCAGGACCCGGTGTTGAAACTTCTATCTGATGAGGGCCATGTGTAAAAACACTCAACGTGGCTACGATTAATCTAAAAACATATAAACACATTAAATCATTACCGCTATTTTCTGTTTCACTTGGGTCTGTTTAATCCAAACTCCAGATATCTAAGAAGCCATAATCAAATAATTACATGTGGAAATGAGACAGATCCCAGCGAAGAATTAATTAGCAGAATGTTTGATCGGACAATGAACTGGTGTTCGCGTCTGACAGCAGGGATAAATTTTATCTGTGAGGAAGCACCGTCTGTTAGGTGGGAAACTATATAGCATTAAAAGGCTCCCTAGGGGACATCATATATCTTTACAGCAAAGTAGGTTTAAGCCTCTTTTTTTTAGCACAGAATGAATGGGGCTGCCACTTAACATGAGCAGGCAGTTGCATGCTGTATCTGGAACAGAATACTGAGGTGAAACACAAGATATGATCTACTATAATTTTCATTCCTGACTGTGGTTTATTTACTCGTTGGTATTCTGAAGTCTGCAGTTTAATATTATTTTATTGTTAATAATCCTACATGTGGATTATTTTTTAGAATTAAGAGTTTCATCTTCAACATATACAAAAAATACTAACTATACTACTGACTAATAAAAGCCTCTGACTTACTAAACACCCAAGTCCGAAGACCAAGAGTTCAACAAAGATATCCAGTGGGAGCAGAAAAGCAGCCACCAAAGACAGTGCTCTCTTATATCTCTATACAGAAATCCCCAAAACTTCAGGGTGAATTGCAAAACAGAAAGGATGCAAACCAATCAGTACCATATTACAGATCATATTACATGGAAATCATTCCATATTAAGACCCAACAACACCATTGTATGCAATGATTATGCTTCGATCTGGCCACCTTTTCTCAGTCCATACTGAGAGGAAAGCACAAAAAGCAAGGGGCTGGTTAGTTACATATTAATAGCTATCCAGTTCTGTGCCGTGAACGAGCCACTAATGCAACCAACTAATAGCATAAATAAATCAGGGACATGACTTTGATAGAAGTGAGGGAGGGACCCACCTACTAATAAGTGCCAAGCTTATGCCTTTGGTGGTTTTCCTTCAGGGGAGTGAGAACTCAGCCTCCTCTGAAGCAGAGTAAAGTTCTCTTTAATTTGCCATGAGTGGGCGGTTTATAGCCCTGATATAATCCATAACTCTTCCACTATTACAACCACCCACCTCACAGATTGTCAGTACCTCCATGTGAACTTCTTGCAATTTCTGTCTGAGAGCTTGAGACTCTCGAGTACCCCATCTAAACGGCACGCTAATTGAAGTGATGTAATGTTATGCCACAGAGGCCTGCCCACTGGGAGCCGCGCTAGAATGGGAGGCATTGAAGAAAAAGACACAGCCCGAGTCACGATGCCAGCAGCCACAAGAGCAAACTTTATATCCCTCAGTCTGAGAAATGACTACCTTTCCAACCAGCCTGTGTTTTGTGTGTGTGTGGGTGTGTGTGTGTGTGTGTGTGTGTGAGAGAGAGAGAGAGAGAGAGAGAGTGTTACTTTGCCAAGCCGCTTCACACATGGGGCTCATGGCTGTCATAACCCATCCAGCGATGCTGGCAGGGGAATAAGTGCTGCAGTGTTGTGCTGGAGCCAGACATGACAGAAAGAACAACAACCTACAACTCTGCAAAGACAGCAGCATGTCTTCACACATGCCTGTGAATACAGTTTGCTTCCACTTAACTCAAGAAGTTCTCAGATCAGCTTTCAGGGAAACGGGAATGTAACAGCTTCATTCAGACAACTCTGAAGTGCCTGACAGACTCATCCCATCAGCGAATGCAAGCACACACAAAACACCTGCCCCCCACCCTCACCCCCCAAAAAAGAATAACTTTCATACATTTATACTGAACATGCAAAGGGTGTACTAAAATTAACAATCCACATCTTACCATTAAAGAAAAAAGAAAAAAAAGACTGAATTAAAGACACCATTAGGCCACGATAAATCAGTCGTGTTTTGTTCTTGATGATGCTTTATATGGTAATTACATGTCATTTGAATCAATAAAAGATCATTTTTTTAAGAAACTAAACGTGTAAAAAAAAAGCTGAAGTAAGTCTAATGATACCTGCATGTTCTTCAGCTTTTGATCCGCTGCGCTGTACCGCTCACATTCCTCCATCCCTTTCCGGAGGAAGGCGTTCACCACAAAACTGTCTCCTGAGACGCGGGGAAGACGCACCGATTAGCAGGTACAAATCTCAATATCATCCCGTAGCTTATTAGATCATCACCAATTATAAACCTTCATTATGCAAAGTGGTCAAAGTTTATCCTCACCTTCTGGGTTTTCTCTGCGCTTGCACGCTGCGGATCACGACGCACGGAGATGCAAAAGAGACACCGGTTAGTTTTATTCAGACTACGATCATAAAACTGTTTTAATTTTTTGTTTTCTTACCGTGTTTTGACTGAAGTTTGCCCATTCTTTAAATCCCTCTTCCCTGGATCAGTAAATGTACTCCGAAATCCGCCACTTCTTACTCTACAAGATCACATTGTTTTTGTTTAGAAAGAAGAAAACTCCAACTTCATCCAAAGGTGCGTACATATATCGCGTTATCATTGAAGCACCGCTTGACACTGATGAGATGAGCTAATAAAAAATAGATTATCTGTGAGTGGCTCGGGGTGTGCTCGCAGTCAGGCTTCCAGCTTTTCTCCACTTGAACTGATGTGAAACTGCTTGAACGCAGCAGACTGGAGAGCTGGGCGTCAAGGTGGCAGAAATAGAGGAGGACACTTCCGCTGCAGACTTTTACAAATAATAAAACACATCCCTGACTGCAGTTTTCTAGCTGTGCAAAATTGGGCACATATATGTATGTAGGATAAGAGTTTTAAAATGGAAATGTCGCCAGCTCTGACAAACAGTTACTGTTGTACTTACCAGTAATTATTTATAGTGAATACTATCTATAAGAATTAATTGTTCTTATTTATTAAATGCATCCCAAGTATTAAGTTCAATGTGTGCAAACATGATTACATATGACTGTTGTAGTCATTGTTTTCCTCAAAGTTGTCTCGCTCACCCAAACACACACACATTTATTTATATATATATATATATATATATATATATATATATATATATGTGTGTGTGCGCATAATGT
>VUQK01039792.1:76639-87490 GCA_015106715.1 Bujurquina vittata
TTTTGTTTATTTATTTGTTGTTTTTTTAATATGTATGATTTTTTTATATATACTATAAAAATTTTGTGTGTGTGTATATATATATATATATATATATATATATATATATATATATAGTAAATGCAGTTGAGTGCACTGTTGGAACCCAGCTACCTGCCATCAAAGACATCTACCAAAAACACTGCATTCGCCATGTGCATAACATCACCCATGATTCCACTCACTATCGCTATATGCTCTTTGATGCACTGCCAAATGGGAAATGGTACAAATGCCTCAGGGCTCACACTACAAGGCTCAGAAACTGTTTTTTTTTCTTCTTCCAAGACTGTAAATCTGTTAAACTGTAATGTCTCTCTGAACATTTGGTCCTAAGTCCTGTATGAATTCTCTTTATTAAATGCCCAGTCATACACTGTATTAGGCACAATCACTGGATCAGAAACCGCAGCACACTGCCACATTATGATAAATAACAGACAACCTTTAAATCACTAATTTGCTTATTTTGATCTTGATCTATATTGTATTGTGTAATATTAAGCCCTTGATTTGTACTACAAATTTCATTGTACTGGCTGTGCTGTATATTGAAAATAAAGTGAACTGAACTAAATGCAGTGTTACCTGCTGGCAGCAACCAGTGATTGGCTGCTGAAAGCTCCTCATCTTCCTCCAACGTGAGCATGCTGGGTCCATCCTCACTCAGAGTGAAGATGTGAAAAGACACACAGCAGTTCTTTAAATCAAGGGGCTGAGTGGAAGAAAAACATAAATAAATATAAAAACTTTCTGTGAAAAAGTACAGTGATACCACAGAACAGTCATTCCTAAAGCAAACGGAAATAACAGACCTGTGTAACCATTTCTTCAAGATCAGCTAGAGCCACAGATGCCACATGCTTCCGAAGGAAGTCCTCATCAAACTCTGTCCATCTGTAGTTTCCAAAAAGGATGCTGTGACGATTCAATAAAGTCTGAACATGCATCCTCACCTCAGACAGTTTAGCTGTGCTGAAATATGAAAGCAGAATCAGACAAAACACAAGAAAGCATGCATGCATTTATGTAACTTCTGGCTGGTACCATGACAATACCATTGCTCACATGAATTTAAAACATATTTAAGTCTTTGTTTAAAAAAAAAAAAATCTTATCTTAGTGTATCTTATTTAGTTGTCCAGCTCCCTTGATATCAGGAAAATTGCGATTCTCACCTGTGCATGGATTTGATCTACTAATACTGTTTACACTGGGGCTAAACTACCCACCTGTCAGATTTAACTTGAACCTCCACATGGATGTTTTGCTTCTGGTTTCCCATCTCCATCCTATCATCCTCCATTCTCGAAAATCTGCGAACAACAGCAACTCTCAGAGTTTCAATTGCCCTTCGGAGATTAATACAGTTTTCTGAATCTGAAGAGATTTAGTTACATCGCGTTAGCCAGCTAGCTAACCAGAGCCGGCTAACACAGCTGCCACATGTGAACAAACAGCCTGCTACAGTGACAAAACTGAACCCAAACCTTAAAACATTAGCGTCGTCAAACGGATGATAACCTGCATTAATCAGACGTCTGGTGTGTTTTAACTATCAACGGTGTGCTGCGCTGGCGGAGAAGTCGACAGACACGGGTTGAATTCCGCGCGTTGTTTTGTTTAAACCGGAAATACAGTAGTTTGCGGCAGTGCATCCGCCTACTATTGCCAAGATTGCTAACTCGTCACAGCTAGTCTAAGGCTAACGATCGGGAATACTTGGAATACATTTACGACTTTGAGCATTTGAACAGAAACATGGGGAAAAAACACAAGAAACACAAACCGGAATGGCGGACAGTTGACGGTACATTACAGCCCATCTTATTTGCTCAATGAGAGCTCACTGCAGAGCCGCTTTTGTTCCAGCTAGCTTTATGTTAGCCAGTATTAAAGCTGGCAGAGACTTTAGATGTGTAGTAGCTCCATCCATTCATCCACCTACCGCTGGATGAATCTCGAGCTAAAATCCTGCATTAATTACTTTGTTATTGTACAACTTACTCTATTTTTGTCTGTGCTTGTACGTTATTATAAAAAAACTATTATAAAAATTTGGTTGTAATAACAAAAAATAATGCATCACTAAAGAGGTTGTTTTTTTTAATAATAATAACTAATTTGGCGTATAAAGTAATAAAACAAAATAGCTGTTAATGTCAACTTCATCCATACTGCTCTTCCTCTAAGTCTCTGCTTTTTACCAGAAACATCACCTTCATCAATTGCTTGTTTTGGTTGTAGACTATGAGGACAAAGCTCTTGAGAAGCCCCTGAAGCTTGTACTCAAAGTCGGAGGAAGCGAAGTGACTGAACTCTCTGGTTCGGGCCACGACTCCAGCTACTATGATGACAGATCAGACCATGAGCGAGAACGCCACAAAGAAAAGAAGAAAAAAAAGAAGAAAAAGTCTGAAAAGGATAAAGACAAGTACGTGGATGATGAGGAGAGAAGGCGACGAAAGGTTAGTTTGCAGAAAATCGTGCTTCTATTTGATTAATTCACCATTTGGTACTTTAACTTAAAAATAAATTGGTTTTCGTCTCACAGGAGGAGAAAAGGAAGAAGAGGGAGCGAGAGCAGAGTGAATCAGAGGCGGCTGCAGTGATTGCTGCTAGCAGTGGTGGTGGGCCTGTTGAACCATTCACACTGTCCAAAAGTATTGGATTAGAGGTGATCAAACTTGAACTTGATCTTAATAATGTGACCAATTATTTGTGATTATTTTTGATAAGTAATTTTAATTCTGTATGTATTTCTTCAGCCAGAAGAGAAAAAAAAGAAGAAAGAGAGGTTTGAGATAGAGCCTGAAGTGGAGGAGTTTCACCCCAGTGTGAAGGTGGAATTAGAGCAGCCAGGAGACAGGCCAGTCAGAGCATGCCGGACACAGCAAGGCAAGATTTCCTGTCCATAAGCACTGGCATTTTTACAAGCAAGCATTTTTATTTGGGAAAGTATTTACTTGTAAGTTTATGTTTGTCCAATTCAGAGAATGAGTCCACTCCACGGCAACAGCTGCTGGAACACTTTCTGAGGCAGCTGCAGAGGTAAGACAAACTGATGCAGCTCGCACCTGCAGTGTCAGGAAACTGACCTTTAAAAGCTATGATTACTGCTCCCAAGATTTAAACTAGCCAATACTTTAGAAATATAAATAATAAACACAGTGGCAAGCAATGCCAGTGTTTCCGCTGGGTAGTAAATTAAATGAGCTCGAATTAAGGCTAGTAAAAGGTAGTAAGAGAATATACTTGGTAGTATAATATACTTGGTTGTTTTAAGTTCGTTTAGCTATAAAATCTGTATAAAAATATAAGTACTCAGCAGGACCCGAGCTGACGCTGATAGACTCGATTGGTTCCGCTGTCCGATTTGCTGTGCGCATGCGCGGTGCTGCAACGCTTTATCGGGACGCATGAATCAAAAGTGCAGATTTCAAACGACGTACCAGTTTTTAAATTACGTTGCTAGGCCACGTAAAACCAGAGTTCTGCCCAATAATTTATGCCATGCTTTTTCCTGTGTATTAAACGGCGAAAACGCGAGTTTCGCTAACAGGAAGCCCTTGCTAATAAAAAAAAAAATCCCGACAACTCCTTTCCTTTTGGTGGAAAAATGCACAATATCGACCAATCAGAAAATTATACGGTAACACGATGCATTTGGGTGCGTTTGGCTAGTTGTACAGAAAAACGCCTGAGGCCTTTCCTGTATTTTAATGTGAATAGTTGTATATAACTTTTTTTACTATATTTTTACATAAGTTGTGAAACTTTACAACCTATACTTGCATTTTAAGTTGTAAAAAAATTTGTTAAGCATGTTTGTGATTTTTACAGTAAAAAAAACAAGTTTTTTCTGCACTGATTTTAGAAAGCATAAATTATTTGTATTTGCACACAATAACAGAATTATTTCAGAAAGAAATAAAATTACCAAGGTCAATATTTTTAGCCCACTGAAAAACTGATCTTTTTATTGAGCCATAGCACAAACCAGTGCAATGACGTGCTTTAACATCGCACTGCTCAAAGCTTTTATAATCAAGTTAAAAGTTAGTGTTATCTTTGAATTTACACACAACTTTGGCAAGGGTATGAGCTGTCACTTGAGAGACCATTATGCCAAAAACAAAAGAAATCAATATAGACTTGAGAAAAATAATTGATAATAACAGCTTTTCCAAGCATCAGGAACTGGAGTGAGAAGTACGATCAAGAATTTCAAAGAGGGCCACACAGTACAGAATAAGCCTGGCAGAGGTATGAAGAAAAAGATTTCAATGACTCTGAAAAGAAAACTAGTAAGAGATGTGTTTAAAGATCCCCAAACAATTGCCAAGACACTAGTGAATGACTTAACCAAGTTGGGAATTGTAGTCTCAAAGAAGGCAGTCACTAGATCCCTGCACAGGACTGTGAGGTTGCAGACCAGGAAAAAAACTCCACTTCTGAAGTATGCTAAGTACAGCCTGGAGAAAGAATATGCATACTGGACGCTTGTCCTTTGGCTAGACGAGACAAAACTTGATCTCTTTGGCCATGGAGATGCTGCTTGTGTTTGGAGAAAGAACGGAAAGACGTGCAACCCAAAGAACACTGTTCCCACAGTGAAACAGTGTGGTGGGAGTATTATGCTGTGGGGATGTTTCAGTGCATCTGGAACATCATCAGGATATAAAGAATCATGATTTAAAAGAAAGCCTGTTTAAGGTCATGCCAAAGCAGTCAGCAGCAAAACTGGGTCTGGCTTGTCACTTTGTCTTCCAACATGACAAAGACCCAAAACATGGTAAAGAACTACCTCCAGAAGATCAAAGTGAACGTTATGGACTGGCCTGCTCAAAGCCCTGACTTTAAGCCCATTGAAAATCTGTGGGTTGAACTGACAACCAAGTTCCATGCCAGAAGTTTGAGAGATTTGCCAAAGAATGGGCTTGGATTGCTCAGGAGACGCATGTGAGGCTTGCTAAAAATTACAATAAATGACTGCAGGCTGTATAAAAAGGATATACTATTAGCATTGGTGGTGGGGTAATAATTGTGACCCTGGTAGTTTTTTGTTTTTTGTGAAATAATTTTGTTTGAGTGTGTAAGTGTATGGCTGATATCTTTTTCTTTCAGGAAAAATCCTGATGGTTGGAGAGAAGCCCTTTTATTCTAATGCTAACATTGTGTAGATGAATGAAAATATTACCATAAGTATAGTCATATTTCAATTTCTTTTTTTGCACTACAAGTTTAAAATATCACCTTTGCATATAAAATGTCCCACAGTCCAGCTGGCAGATTAGCATGAGCTTAAATAAGCACATACATTCTCCTTGAGAGAGTATTTTTCATTACTTTCCTTTAGGCCTAATCGTGTTCTAAAAATAGCATATTTTGCATATGCTGTTGTGTCGTGCAACACCTGCATTCTAAATATTGGTGCTCCAATAAATGTCTGTCCTTTTACATGCTTTCAGTTATTAGTCTGTTTGATCATAAATTAGGGTGTGTCCTGTTTGTGGTATGTGAATTTGCTCATATGTTAATCACAGATTGCAAAATGTGTCATATGAATAAGGCTACATTATGAAGTGGTCTGTTTGATCAAAGTACAAGATCCATTAATAATGATCATTTAAGGTTAACCTCGAGGATAGCTTTCTTGATCAGATAAGAACACTTATGTACACATGGGCAAGCCTAAACAAGTCTAAAAACAGTTGTATTCAATAACATTGATGGTGTGTTGCTCATCTTTCCAGGAAAGATCCCCATGGATTCTTTGCATTTCCAGTAACAGATGCAATTGCTCCTGGTTACTCAATGATCATCAAACATCCTATGGACTTCAGCACTATGAAAGACAAGATTAGAAACAATGACTATAACACAGTAACCGAATTTAAGGTGAGGATACCTCTAAAAACAAATAGCAAAGGATATTTCATCCCCTGGTTTAATGACACTCTGTATGTATGCAGGCTTCATACTCGAACTTAACACATTTTGTTCTTCAGGCTGATTTTAAACTGATGTGTGACAATGCCATGGTATACAACCGACCAGAGACGGTCTACTACAAGGCTGCAAAGAAACTGCTTCATACAGGATTCAAGATGATGAGCAAGGTAATAAAGTCACACAAACCAAAGCAAAAACTTTTTTTGTTTTTTAAATAATATCCCAGTATTGTTTTTTTATGTGTGCATCATATTGTACTAACTCTTACTCATATTCTTTATCAGTTTTTAATCAATTTTAAATAGCTATATAACTTTAAGTAAAAACTTTGCTAAGGGTATGATCTCTTGAACAGAGGTGATATGCTGACTGGATTGTAAATTAAAAACTGAATGCTGACTGTTCATTCCTCAAAGAGGGAAAAAAAGACATCTTAATTAATTCTCGCAAATTACACAGGTTTAAGTTAAGTACATTTAAATCAAGTTGAGATGAACAGCACGGCAACACACATCACAAAGGATGTTGCTAACAGTTGTGGAATATATTCAAAGTGGAATATATTCAAAGTGCAGCTACTTCTGGTAGCGAACTTGTATGAGCCCCACATACAAATCAAACTGATTTGGTGCTCTGCATTGATACTGATGCCATAAATCTAAAACTAAATGATTTACATTTTCTTTATATTGTAAAACTTTATTGGAATCAGCACAAACTCTTTATCACTCCTTTTATTCCCTGTCATTTCTTTTCCATACATGGGCAGTTGCGGTAACGAAGCTAAATGATGCGTCATTTTTTCCCCTTTCTACTCTTTGTCCAGGAGCGGCTTTTGGCTCTGAAGCGCAGCATGTCCTTCATGCAGGACATGGATATTACTCAGCAGGCAGCCATTCTGGGGGATGAAGATTTAACAGCTGATATACCTCCTCCAGAGGCAATCCGCATTCCAGTGGAATCTGCAAAAAAGTCCAGGAAACAGCCAGCCAAAGACATGAAGGAAGTTATCAGGTATTTTTTAATTAGTATCTAGATTTCATGTGATTATTACTTTTTCACACCCATGTCAAGACTGTCACACAACAACTCTCCTGCGTAATAATACTGTGTAACATTTCTACCCTCTCAGTTACCTGTACGAACCAGAGGGAAACGCTTGCAGCTTGACTGACAGCACAGCAGAGGAGCATGTTCTGGCGCTGGTTGAACACTCTGCAGATGAAGCTCGGGACCGCATTGACAGATACATGCCAAACTCCAAGGTTTTACACTTTGCTTACTGTTTATGCATTTATACATTTCCAGTTATTCATAAAGTTTCTACAAGCTACACCTCTTTTTATTATAAGCACTGACAGAGCGAAAATAGGCACTGACACTCTGATATCACAAAGATAAGGGGGCCTGCTATTTGAATACCTTATTTTCCATGAGTAAGCTTAACCTAATGTTTCATGTTTTCAGATGGGGTATTTGCGTAAAGAGCCTGACGGTTCTCTTTTGTATACGGTTGTAAATCAACTCGATGCTGATGCAGAAGGTTTGCTATCACTGTACAAACTTTTACATATCTATTAAAACCATGTGATGTCTGTTACTTCACTGTAATATGTGATATGTCTGTAAGAAGCCAATTTCATTTATTTTTTGCAGAGGAGGAGACCCATAAAGTGGATCTGAGTTCTCTGTCAAATAAGCTTCTGCCCGGATTAACAACTCTGGGCTTCAAAGATGACAGGAGACACAAAGGTATGTGGCATAATTGTTTTCATTTAATTAATGTAAGTTATTTTAAGTTCTTGGCTTTTAAAATATTTTTTTCTTTCTTTCTCTGTGTAGTGACCTTTCTTAGCAGTGCCTATAACATCCAAAGCCTTCAGAAGAACTCGGTCTTTCCAGATTTGCTAACTGATGAGATGGACATGCTCTATTCAGCCTATGGAGACGACACAGGGGTTCAGTGCGCTCTGAGGTAGGCGATCGTTTTTTGGTCACACAGATAACTTCTTCATTTGCAGTCAGCTTTTAATTTTTCTTCTCCTTTTTTCACTGCTTAAGTATACAGGAGTTTGTCAAGGGCTGTGGAGGTGTCACCAAGCATTGGGTTGATGGCCTTCTGGACAAGATGACTGCAGGCGATCACACGAAAGCTGTCAATCAGATACGACAGGTACAGCTTCTGTTTTGTACTTTTTCTCTGATGGCTTAAAGAAGACGTTAGTTTCTCTGCTGCACGGATGAAGCTTTCTTTTTCCTTTTCTTTTTTTTACATTTCAGAAAAGAAATATAATGCTGAAACCTGATGAAACCAAGTCCAACATCTGTGACATGCAGGTATGCGGTGGCTCATGAAAGGAGATACTCTAATATGTTTTGATAATTGTTTTGCTTGTTCCACCAGCCTTCATCAGCTAATTCAAAGTGGGTATTTTCTGTTTAGATGGCAGATGGAGCTGGCCTGGGAGAAGGCAGTTCAGTGCTGGATTTGAATTTCATGTCAATGAAGACTTACCCAGATATGTCTCTGGATATTACCATACTTAACTCATTAGGTAAGTATCCTCTATCGACGCGCTGTATGGCTGTATGCACGTTTATATATCAGTAACTCAGTTACAATGACAGTTAGATAAGATATGCCAGGTAAACACACACTTACTGTAGGGGCAGTTAAATATTTGGAGTTGCAGGAATAAAGAGCATTATTGTCATGTAAACATGCTTACTACTGTTCGGCACACGCAGAAGCCATGTCTCCTTCATGGACAAAGAACAGAAATGTTGATTCTTCACTTTCTTTTCCACTTTAAAAGAACTTCTGCTGAGAAAATATATAATGTTCTGCCTAACAAAACATAGCTGAATTATATTAATCTATTTGTATGATCACTTGCTCTTGTATAGCAATGGGTATAGACGAACGAATTGTGCAAATTATTCCCAGTTTAGTTGTTTATGTTTGTGCTCCCTTATTAAGCTCACGTGAGATGCTTTATTTTTTGTTTTTTTACTGCCTTGTTTATTTAAAATCTTAGAATGAACCCATCTTTTTTAATGTCAGGTAAAACGGTGAAAAAAGAGCCGGGTAATGAGGAGGGCCAGCAGCCTTTTGATGATACTGACAAACTCCTGCAGGAGTTCCAAGAGGCCCAGGTGGACAGAGTTGGCTCTAGACCCTCATCTAACCTGTCCTCTCTCTCTAATGCTTCAGAGAGGGACCAGCACCACTTGGGTATGTTCAACAAGTGTTTGTTCTCTGTTTTAAAGATGATATAAAATGGGCCAGTAGTGCCAACGGTACAACATAAGAACCATGTTTTTGTTTATCTATAGGGAGTCCTTCCCACCTGGGTGTTGGGGACCAGTCCGAAATGGTTCATGATCCCTATGAGTTCCTGCAGTCTCCGGAGCCAGAGAGCACAGCCAACAGCTGACCGCACACACTGCCGCTCTGTTATCCTGTTGGCTCTGGACCCTGTGATGGACTGTTTATACTCAGTGTCGGCAGCAGGAGCCTCAGACCTTTGTTAAAGACTGAACATAAGTGTACAGACTGTGGTGTAATTGTATGTTTTTGTACTTGGAAAATAAATGCTTGTGCCTGTGCTTGCAAATATGTGTGCTTCAGTTGTCAAACACTAATCTCTATTCTGATTATACAGTGCTGTGAAAAGTATTTGTCTCCCTCCTGATTTTATTTTCTATTTTGTCATGCATGTTTCAGATAAACAAATATTAGACAAAGATAACCTGAGTTAATACAAAATCCAGTGTAAAAATTATTATTTGATTAATTAAGAGGAAAAGGTTATCCAAACCTACCTGGCCCTGGTGAAAAAATAACTGCCCTTAAACCTACTAACTGGTTATGCCACGCTTGGCAGCAAGAACAGCACTGAAGTGTTTGCAGTAACTGATAATCTTTCACATCACTGTGGTGCAATTTTGGCCCGCTCTTCTTTGCAGAATTGTTTTAATTCAGCCATATTGGACAGTTTTCAAGCATGAATGGGCTGTTTAAGGTCGTGCCAAAGCATCTCAATCTGATTTAAGTCTAGACGGACTCGGCCACGCCAAAACATTTGTTTTTTTGAGTCATTCAGAGGCAGACTTGCTGATGTGTTTTGGATCATTGTCCTACTTCATAACCCAAATGTGCTTGAGCTTCTGGGCATGAACTGCTTGCTGGACATTCTCCTTCAGGATTTTCTGGTAGAGAGCAGAATTCATGGTTACATCAATTATGGCAAGTTGTCAAGGTCCACCTCCTGCATGAGTCGTTGATGTGCTATTGGAGTAATTTTGGCAGGCCGGCCACTCCTGAGAGGGTTTGCTGTTCCAAGTTTTCTCCATTTGTGGATAATGGCTCTCACCGTGGATCACTGGAGTCCCAAAACCTTAGAGATGTCTTTGCGAGCCTTCTCACACTGATACATGTCATTTACATCTATCAGTTTCTTTAGATCATGGCATGTGTTGCTTTTTGGGATCTTTTAACCTACTTCACTTTGTTAGACAGGTTCTATTTAAGTGACTTATTAATTCAGCAGGTCTGGCAGTGATCAGGCCTGGGTGAGGCTACTGATACTGAACTCAGCTTTCCAGAATAAATGTGGTTAATCACAGTTAATTCATGATTTAACAAAGGGAGTAATTGCTTTTTTAATGTAGGGCCAGGTAGGTTTGGATATGAAATCATTTAAAAAGTGCATTATGCGTTTACTAGGGTTATCTTTGTCTGATAGTAAAATTAGTTTGATGATCTGAAACGTGATAAATATGCAAAAAAAAAAAAGAAGGAAGGGGGAAAAATTTTTTCACACAAATCTATATTTTGTTGGAGAATTTAAATAA
>VUQK01039795.1:0-10107 GCA_015106715.1 Bujurquina vittata
GCTGTTTCGTGTGGGTGTGTGTGTGTGTGTGTGTGTGTGTGTGTGTGTGTGTGTGTGTGTGTGTCTATCAAGACATAATAAAAATCTTCTGGTTCTTACCGAGTTATAAGGAGAGGAAAATACAACCTCAGATGAACATGACACATTACACTCTCTTTACTATGGATTGGGCAACTAGTCAACTAGACGGTTAATCGTCTCTGTTGTAACTAATTATTAAGGTTTTAATTGATACCCAGTGCCCGTAAATGTTTGTCCTAAACGTTATGAGCCCTCTGGCACCAGAGGAAGCTGCAGCTCTGACATCATGATAGAAAAATGCCAAAACTCTATTTATCTTGACCTGATGCTTTTAGGTATTTTTGAAGGTTCTTCAAAATGAAGATCATGTTCTAGCATTCAGAACCACTATTTTAGCACCACCAGAAGCAGTGTTTGAAAAACCAAGGCCACTTTTACCCCATCCACAAGAATTTAAGAGTGTAAGTAGCTAATCAAATGCACCAGATTAACTGATCATAAGTGGGTGCAGGCACCTCTATAAAAGCAGAAGCTATAGGAACATTCAGCTGTGTTAACCCAGGCCACGTGTCTGACAGCTAAAGCTTGGCCCACTTTGGGTATATTCACGAGAGGATAGAGCTGATCGGTCTTAAAACAAGTAATTTATCTAATCAAATGTGAGAATGATGCCACTTTGTTTCTTTCCCGAATATATTTTCTGGCGCTTCATCTAGAAATAATTTGTTTTTGGCATTTTATCTGATTTACAGGTGACTTTGCAAAGTTTCCCTCTCTTACGTCCTTTCTGCTTGTTGCAGGAAGCAGAGGGAGTTCTGGTGGTCTCAGCCTTACCAGCCACACACCTGCATACAGACCTGTGAGTGCGCTCAGGTTTTCTTTCAGTGGTGATTCATTTTAATGCTGTATAGTTTCACTGATGAGGGGTTTTTTTTCTGTGTGTGTGTGTGTGTGTGTGTGCGCGTGTGTGTGTGTTCTTCCCCATGCTTAATAAAGTGAGCACTGTGGAGGAAGGTAAGGAGAGGCTACCTTAAGCTGAAGTTGGCTCATTTTATAGCAGTTCTGACTTTAATTAATTCAGTTTTCACACGCAGAGGAAGACCTGATGGCCATTGATGAGAAATGTGTGGAAGCAGGTAAATCTCCGCCTTCCATTTATTGCTAAACTGACTTCTATTCCTTTTTTAAATGGAGTACAAACCTTCACACACACACACACACACACGTCTTTGCTTCTTTGTTTTTATGCTCCAATAGACGAGGAGGCATTTGAATCTGGTAGGTAAGTCTTTGCTGATTTGATCCCTTTTGTCTCTGAATTTGTTTTGTGCCCTTCAACGGAAATTTCTGTTGTCGTTTCTTTCCCGAACCTTCCTGCTGTCTGACGAAAATATCAGAGGAGCTCCGAGAAGGTGAGAAAACCTTAAACAAACTGTGTTTTTATCTGTGTTGCATTGTGGGAAATGTAGGCGCCAGAGTTTTTGCAGTTTGATATTGGGGTTTTTGATTTCTGGCTTTTCTGTTAATCCAGCAGTGCATCATAAATCCCTGAAATACTGTTTTAATTTACAGAGATCTTTTCGACTTTCCTATAATTTACATTGGGGACACGGAGTTATGACGGAGTTGCTTTGGTTGCTTTTAGGTCAAAATGATGCGCGGTTTTATTTTGCATTCTTCTTTTTTACCGTCTATGTTTTGTAGATATTTGAGTTTTCAGTTTGTAGGGGTTTTGCATCATTACGTAAAAAAAAAAAAATCAGTACCTCTTAGCTGACTTTGTCAGAATCAGCTGATTTTTGTTTTGTTTTTGTTATAACTTGTCCCTCTACTGTGGTCTAGGTTTATGACTCTCACGCCGGGCGCTCTTCAGTTCAGGTCTGAATCCCAGACAAGCCCACAAATATGTCCCAGTCCATAAATTCATGGCTCAAAGGAGCCCAACATATGAGAATGAAGTTCTAGAACACTTTTAATAATATAAAAATAATTACTCACAGAGAAAACAAATAAGGGAGATTCAGTCAACCTTACAATGGTCCATCGAATTCAGTGCACCATTAACCCCCGAAGTAGTGTTTTAATTTGCAGAGATATTTTGGACTTTTCTATCATTCAGGGTGGAGGCTTTAGCACACATGGAGGCTGATGTAGTTACTTTGATTGGTTTAAATATACTAAAGTTGTGCAAAAACAAAACAAAGTAAACATTTAACAAATTTTCATAAATCAACTATATTCAGCGTCTCCATTTTTTATTCTTTTTTTTGCGATCTTTGTTTTATTTTTGTCGGTCCTTGCCTCCATATTGCCTCCGTATGCCTCCCTATGTTACTTTCTGCTTTTTATCCAAACCAGAGGATGACGACTTCAGCAGTAACATTGAAGGAATATATTTAGGTAAGTCTTCTGGAGCAGCATGAATAAAAAGATAATTCCTCTAGAAGCGTAAGTCAAACTTATTGCTGATGTAGTTAATAAATTTGCACTTTAGTTGTGGTTTTCTGTGTTGCCGACCAGTTTTTGAGGCTTATCTGTTCTTTTCCGGCAGCGGGCTTTAGGCGCAGCATGCGTCTGTGTCGGCAGAGAGCTCACAGCACCACCCAGCCATCCTACCACACCCGCTGCCCCAGCAGTGTCTGCAATGCCATCAACAGCCCGTACGAGGAGGTGGTTCGCTACCAGCGCCACCCAGAGGATGTACACCGCCTCATTGCCCTCTTAGGTGCAGGAAAGATTTCAGTCTTTTAGTTTAGCTCCAAACCCTGCATGCCTTATGAAACATCTACACTCGCGGGCCTCTTCATTAGATACACTTTGCTAGCACATTTTATCTTAACTCTTCACGACACAGATTCAACAAGCAGCTGGAAACGTTCCTCTGAGATTTTGGTCCATGTTGATCATGGTCAGTGATCAAGGCTAAAGGGATTGAGTTTCTGCCATGTGATTGCCTGAATAGATATTTGCACTATGTGCAGTTGAATGCAAATATCCTAATAAAGTGGCCAGTGAGTAAATTTAAAAATAATTTAAACTAAATGAGCCTTTTCATCAGGTCCGTCTGGTGTAGGTGTTAATGAACTTCGAAGGCGCTTGATTGAGATGAACCCAAACATCTTCCAGGGACCCGTGCCGCGTACGTAATCACCATTTCAGTCACAGAAATCATAAAATATGAAAATGTTTGTGTCAAACCATATTAATCTAATTAAATGGCTGAGGGTTTTTTTTTCCCTTCTCCAGACACTACAAGAGCACCAAGAGGGTACGAGGAGTCTGGCAGAGAATATTTCTTCATTGGCCGAGAAGTCTTTGAGAACATGGTCTATCACAACAGGTGCAGCCATCTGTGCATCTATATATTAAAACCTCTAATGAGGATGAGCTCATTAGGTCCTCCTTTTAGCTCAGCATCTCTGTGTGTTTTGTGTGCGGCAGGTTTCTGGAGTACGGTGAGTACAAAGGGAACATGTACGGCACCAGCATTCAGTCCGCGAGGGACGTTTTAAACAGCGGAAAGATCTGCGTCATCGACATCGAGCCCAACGCAAGTCCAACACAGTGACAGTAAAAAGAACAGCTGGTTATATAAAAGTGGCTTTATTTGAATTTGTATGTCCCTGCTTTAGGCCCTTCAGGCAGTGAGGACACACGAACTGAGGGCCTACGTCATCTACGTGAAGCCTCCGCCTCTGGAGCGCCTCAGGGAGACGAGACAAGACGCGTACATCACCACCAACTACTACGTCAACCGACCGTTCAAAGTATGAGAGCTGCCGGTTTAAATTTCCAGATGTGGAGGCGCCTTAAACCTGCATTATTTCTAATGGTCAACAGGGGGCAACTCCTCTGGCTGCAAAGTCAAATTGTATAGACATCTATGAGAAAATGACCCTACTTCTCCCTTAAATTTTGACCTCAGTTAACACTTTCCTGATGAGTTTACTTTCTCAGCGCTAATTATATCAATCGCTAGTCTTATTTAGTACAACATAGAATAGAATGCCTTTATTGTCACTATACAGGATGTACAATGAGATTGGAGTGCTCATTTTGTAAATGATGGGCCCAAAATTGAGCAAAAACTCAGAAATCTTTGGTTTCCTCTATCAGGACGAAGACTTCCAGGAGATGGAGGAAGGAGCCCGGAAGATGGAGTCAAACTACTGGCAGTTCTTTGATCATGTGATCGTCAACGATGAGCTGCAGGACTCCTGCGTCCAGCTGCTGACGGCGGTGATGAAGGCGCAGGACGAGCCTCAGTGGGTCCCTGCCAGCTGGATCCGACCCACTGCCGAATCCTAGGAGAGAAGAAGAGAGGAGGAAGTCAGGTCACAGCAGTGACATATATATATATATTTTTTATTGTACAGATTTAAAAAAAAAAAAAAAACCTTCACATGTAAAATCAGTGATTGCGTTTCTAAATATGCTGATCTTTGTGTGTGTGCCGTGCATGCTCTGGTCTTTAAGTCTCTTCAAATCCCCAAAGATGAAATGAAGCTGGACCGGAGCCCAAAAAAATCCCTGAATCTGTGTCAGTTTGTCACAGTTTTGTTTTTTCACTCAATAACACATTCAGCTTTCAGTTTTTTCGACTCTTCATTTCAAGATGCCTGCAGGACTTTCACATGCTGTGCATGCAGCTTAAATTCAAACAAAGGGGGTTCATTTCCTGCCCTGCTTCCCACTCTTCTACACAGATCTCCAATAAAGGATGTGAAGCTGTAAAGCATGCTTCTTTTCTTTTTTTTCCTTAACTTGTTTCTTTATGTAAAATGGGCCGCTTTCATGCCAAACAACGTGCAAGATTAACAAAAGAATCAACAGTCTTGGCAACCCTTCGCAAAATCCATAAAAAATAAAAGGGCTGACATTTTAATGCTAATTATTGTAAAGTTTAATTCAGCTTTTTTGCAACATTAATAACCTCCTTACAGTAATTCATGCATTTGTTTCCATATCCATCCATCAATTCATTTTTTAAAAAAAAAATTAAACAAAATCAATTAAATGCAGAAAATTAACATTTCCATGTCAAGGGGAAAAAAATAAAATAGATGTAATATTAATGAAATATTCACAGCCGTGGAAACTTATAAAATTAATAAATAAAACCAACTCAGGAAGTGCGTCACACCACTCATGAATACATCCGGGCTACAATCCCGCCCCCTTCTACCCGGTTACCGAGCGTAAACAAATAACACTGAAAATCAGCGATTTGTTTACTTTTAAACGCCTGAAGCCGGCAAAGTAAATGTATGAGTCGCTTATGATTGAAGCGGATTAAGATTTAAAGGCGCGTTATGGATGCGGGAGACTCAAAGGTGAGAAAGTCACATTTAGCGGGTTATACTCACGGACACTGGCGTGATTTGTCCATATGTGAAGTTGGGGACAGAAAACACGTTGTATAGTTTAATTTAAAGGCTGTGTTGTGTGCAATCTCTCTCGGAGGTCTAATAAAAATAGTGATGATGATGACGACGATAAAGCGGAGATAGTGTTTGTAATTGTGTGTTTTCTCTGTGAATGTGTAGCCGCGGAGGATGAGGGAGCTGCCGCCTCTGCCGCAGGTCAGTAAATCAAACCTCTTCGCCTGTGTGTGTGTGTGTGTGTGTGTGTGCGTGCGTGTGAGTGTGAGTGATACATAACTGTGAGTTTAACAAAAAAAAACAGCTCAGCTGGTGCAGATTTCAGGATGAACCCCGAGATTTACTGATCTCCACTCTGAAAGAGCATTATTGGCTGATTTCTCTTCAGTCTGTGAAGAGGAAGCACCAAAACACAACAGTGTAGGAGCAGGTGTGGGGCTATATAGATACAATTAATAATATAATTAATGCTGAAAAGCTGAAAATTACCAAAATTGAATTGAAGCTTGAAATTAAGCTTGTGACGCTCTAAATTTCCTGAGATTTACTCGCTCGAATGCTCAAATGAAAGTAATTTCCAACAACAGCTTTATCACATTTTTAAAAGCATTAAAAACAACAATGATGCAGGGAGGAAGCAGAATAAAGGAAAACACTCCTCTTATCAATATACACGGTAACCAGTATGGCTCCTCTTTTTGACATTGATTCCCAATCATAGGATGCATTGATCATTTCATTTGATTGGGCTGATTAAAACATTGTTCTGTGCTCTGAGGCACTTTTCTTCACAGTTTTTTTAAATTTGAAATTAAATGAAAAGTATTTTTTTGCTTTGTTTTTAAGTAATTAACACTGCCTCTTTCTTTCCCTTTGATAGAAATAAGTTTTATTTCTGCATCACATTTCTAAACCAGTGTTTTAAGGCACTTTGCAAGATTTACTAAAATCATTGAGACATCAGAACGATGCAGTGCTGTGCAAAGGTTCTTTAAAATTAAGAGCTTTAGATTTCCATTCCACATTATTGAAACAATTTACACATTGGCATTGGTCGCTGGCTGCTTTTTCACTCCGTTTTAGTCCCGTCCTCGTACCTGATCATTATCAGAGGAGTTTTTCTTTTTTGTTTGTTTGTTAAGCCACTTGTTTCTGAACTGTGAATCCTTCAAGCATAAAAAAGGGGGCCTAACTCAAAGGATTACCAGTGTTGTGTCTACACATGGCAGACAGCATGGAAAGGAACCAATTATAAATTGTATCTTTGGGCATTTTGTTACTAGCAGCCTCATGAGATATGATCTCAGTGGAAAGGTGGTTGTCAAGAAGACTTTCTTAAACTGGGCTAACTGGGCTGACTGAGCTGCTGTAATAGTGAAAGGACATTTCTTCCACAGCGCTGGGCTGTAACTTCGCTATATTTGATGTATAATGATAATAAAGCTTTTCTATTCTGTTCTAATACAGCAAAATCCCGGAGCCTGCTGGTTTTAAACATGAACCTGTAAAAGCAGCTGATTCGCCAATCTGAGGGATCTGATTGTGGAATCAAATAAATTGTGACAAAAAAATAGTAATCAATAATGAATCAATTAATTGTTAAACTGGACTCTGTTAGATGCACCTTTTCTTAACCCAAACATCTAATCAGCCAATCACATGGCAGCTCAGTGCATTTAGGCATGTAGACATGATCAAGATGACCTGCTGAAGCTCAATCTGAGCATCAGAGTGGGGAAGAAAGGTGGTGTAAGTGACCTTGAATGTGGCGTGGTTGTTGGTCTGAGTGCTTCAGAAACTGCTGATCTGCTCCCACACAGCCCTCTGTCTGTAAAAGGGAAAATATCCAGTGAGCATCAGTTCAGTGGGAGAAAATACCGTGCTGATTAATGGACTTTGAACTATGGATCCATTGTAGTGATTCAAGTGCCATTAATGGCTCTGCTCATAGATTCTCTTATTGATTCTGGTTCCCACCCCTCCTGAAGACCTTATCAGTGTTATTTTCCACCAGAGTCACTGAAGCCAGTGCTGTGAAGGTAAAGACGTACTGCAGGTCTCCTTAAAAAATGAAGATCATAAATCTCGTAAAGGATTTTCTTACATTTTCTGACATTTAATAATTAATTCAGTGAAAGCAGTGATGGAAAGTTGATTAACAATCCTCAGGTAGCTGAAGCAATCTTCATACTGTAACACAGATGTGAAAACTGTGATTTTATTGGCTTAATGAGGCACTGAGGTCCTCACATAAAACTGAAATTTAAAAAATAAAATAGACTGAATTTTAAGCCTGTTTTTAAGTGCTTTGAGGACTTGGTGATTTCCCCCACCTGGTTTTCGTCACACGATGTACTTCCTGGATGTTTTTACTCACAGACGTGCGTAAATAGACGCTGCTGTCACTCCAACACTCTTAGTCGGGACTTTAATCTGACCTGTGCTTGGAGTAATCCTCGGTCCTGGCAGATGTACTAACACAGATTTAGCCGTGGATTTAGTAGTCAGGATGTCATGTGTTGCTTAACTCCTGTCTGACGGGTTTCTTGGGAGAAATGGCCAGAAAAACGGCGGTAAGACGTCTGTCTCGGTTGTTTTATCTGACTCGGGTTATATTTGCAAATTCCTGAACTCTTTTTCTGCGGTTATGTAAGTGCTGGTCAGATGTTATTGATCAATGTGTCTCTGATGTGTCTGTTAGATGCTGATGGTAGACGTGCAGTGCGGTAACTTGTAGGATTTTATGTGAAATTTGCATCATTCTCCCAGGATTTCAAATAGAAATGTCTCCAATTGTTGCCAAAAGCATCTGTTTACTCATTACTTAGCAACCTGTGCATAACGTGTGTGGTATGAACAGAAATTTAGGGAAAAAAATCAGTTTAAACTGTTTTGTAGATAGTTGTTGGTCTCGTTTTAATGTTGGTATATTTTGGGTGTGGCTTTGTGAATTCTGCTTAAATCCACAAATGAAGAAATTACATTTTTTTGAGGGTTTTTCTAAGTGAACAATAGAAGAAATCTGACTTGTTTCCTTATGTCTCTGCAGCGAGGGCAGCGATCTCTTCCCACAATGTCAAGGTAGGTAAAAGTCTTCATTTCAAACAGCTGCTAAAGGGTGTCTGTTAATTAACCAGTTCCTTATTTTCTGCTGCACCTACACTGGTGGTCAGAAGTTTCCATCTGCTCTGCTTTGAATGATTTCTTTGAACTTGAAGTGGCTCAGAGATCATCAAATAACAGGAAGCGTGATTAGCAAAAACTGCTCAGATCTTAATCCAGGTGAGGATCTGTGGTCAGTCCTGACCACTGACAACTGAAGTAACAGAGTGTATGAAACTAAATTTTTGCCACTGCCAAAACGTGACTGCATGTTTTTATAAATGTGGCGCTCATATTAAAACATTATCTAAAAACGGGTTTCAGATAATGAGGTCATCATGAGCCAAAAACCAAATGCTCAGTTTTTCTTCTATATGATGTCAGAGATGGGGGCTATCGCCTCATATGTTGTTTCAAATACAGAAGCCCCTCCCACCCGCTGCTGGCGAGGGGTAGCCGCTCACCATTCAGCTGGCTTAAAACGAGGGAGCAACACGAGGCTTTAAAGAGCAGGAGCTAAACTTTTCTTCTCCCTCTGTTTTGTTTTTGTGATCTGTGGATCCATGAAGTCAAGACACAACAGGTGGGTCAAAATTTGTGATAATCAAGCTGCATTTCTTTAACTCACGCTTCCTTTGACTTCACTTTATTTATTGATGCCTTTTGTTTGCACAGAAGATGTTCCAGCACCAAAACACAAGAAGAAGAGAGCGAAAAAGGAGACGAATGGGGTGGATGATATGGACGGTAAGAAGCACCTTCATAGTCAGCCTGTCTGGCAAAGGAAAAGACCTTTTTGGATATGTTGCTTCATTAAATTTAATAAATTGCTTCATGCATAACCACAGCGAGGGATCGGTGTCTGTAAAACATGAGCTGAGATGATGTTTTTAACTCCATTTCCCTCCTCCCGCTGCTCAAAATAAAGCTGTAGCTTCTTGTTCCACCTTCAGATCAGGGGATGGAGATGGGAAGCGTGGGCAGCCGCAGGGCTTCTGAGATCGGCGAGCACCTGACCCTCGAACCTCCAGGGGACGCCCCCCCGCAGAGGAGGAGGAGGAAGAAGAAAGCAGCCGTTATAGGTGAATTCAAGAGTTCTACTTCTAATAGTTGTGGCTTCCAAGTATATCATGAAATTAAAAATTTAAAGGCTTTTCCAACCTTAGATGGGGTGCTGTGTGGGGATGCAGCGCCATATTTTTTTATTCTTGGACTCTACTAGAGCAACTTTGCATCAATCACAGTTCACAATAACACTTGTGTGTCTTATTCTGGGCACGGGTGCAGCCCTCAGTTCATCCTCTGAACGAAACAGGCCGCTTTAGCTCCTCCCACTTAAAGCCAGCTTCCTTGTGATTGGCTGCCTCTCACAAACAGATGGTGGGTGAGTGTCAGCGCCTCTGTGATGTATTAAAGATCCAGGAGTAGAAAAAAAATGCCTTAAAATGAGTATTTAGAGCACCGTGGTCACACAGGTTACTTGGACTGTGTGTGTGTGTGTGTGTGTGTGTGTGTGTTTGTGCGTGCGTGCGTGTGTGTTTATATGACAAGAAACTCTCTCTGGATTTCAGGTTTTGAAGACGACCACGCCGACCTGGTGAAC
>VUQK01039796.1:0-20136 GCA_015106715.1 Bujurquina vittata
TGTGTGGAGCATATGTGGAATGACGTGTAGAGCAGAGCAGGTGCCACGTCCACTGTTCTCTCTCTCTCTGTCTGCGCACCATTCAGTCTCTCTCTCGCTCTGCTGTGTGTGTGTGTGTGTGTGTGTGCCCCTCCAAAATAACTATCTACTCTAATTCTTTCTTTGCTCTTTCTCAGCGCTTAAAAGTAGCAAGATCAGATTTTCGCCTGTTTATAACACGTTTACTCATGAATGACTACGTTGCATTCTTTTTTTTTGCATAGAAAACTCAGGATACGACTGTGCAATGCGTTGCTTTGTCATATATCGTTGAGGAATGGGCGGCAAAGGCAAAAAGTAACTTTCCTATGTAATTTTACTGAAGTATTTTTAAGGAACTTTACATTTTACATGTGCGTTACTGTGACTTTAACAGCCATATTTTACATACAGAACCTGGAAGCTCCATCTCAGATCTAATGAATTACAATAACAGAAAAACTTAGAAAAGTGCTTTTATTTTTTGTAGTCTTATAGTTGTAAGACTACAATTGTAACTACACAAGTAATTACAATGTTTACTACAATGTAGTTACTTAGATGAACGATCTGCTTTTTTGTCCCTTTAAGCTCTAAATTGGCTGCAACAACTACAACACAAAACTGCTGCTTACATGTTTGTAACAGGAATTGATATAATTGGCAAAGCACGGCTATCAACCGATATGTTCACTCATACCAGCCTGTTTGTTTTAGTTGCATTACATCCATTTTCCACTGGCTAAATGTTCAAAGATGGTTGACATGAGTACCAATATTTAAAATATCCATCTGACCATTAAGCAGTCGTTTTCTGCTGTAGACGGCTGATTTAGAGCTTAAACTCAGTAATGGAAATAGCGCCATTACTTAGAAATAAAATAGATCTTTTTGTAAAAGTATCAATGCCAAAATTTGGAAGCACTCAGATATTGAGCGAGTGGCCCAATGCATCTGCGTTTAAAGTCCATCAGTGCATCTGCAGCTGCATGTGGAATATTTGTACTTTTATGTAAATGTAACTGTAGGTGCTGGACCTTTACATGCAGTAATTTCACATTTCACACTTACCGATGTTAAATGTTGACTTGTGCTGACGGTGACATTCGAACTGAAGTGACATAAGCACATTATTGTAAAGACACTCACAATAGTGACTGTTTTACTCTTCCCACACTGCCAGCTGTGCAGCCCGATTTGCTTCTGGTTAAAATAAATGATCTGAGTTGTTCTTTTGGTTTTCTTCTTCTTCTCAGCATCTTGCTCTTTCACTTCCGTTCAGATTTTTTTGGTCATGCGTCTTTCTCATTCTTTCTTTTTCCTGCCTTCCTGTTCTCTCGCTGCCCCTTTCCTGCTCCTTTCTCATGCATTCACAAGTTACTTATAAGATCCCATCAGCAGTTTACTGCTGCACATCTGTGAAGTTAAACTCACATTTACCAAAATGTAATAGAGCAGTATCTGTTTCTAATCTGGGCTTTTCTTGTTCTTTTTAATGTTTGTAACCCAGATGACATCATTGCAGGTTATTTTGTCAGACTTCTGCTGATTTCAGGTCACTGTTATTAATACAGACTTAAAAAACTGAGTAATTTAAAACAACTGAACTTACAGGGGGGAAAGCCCTACACATCACACATATCACCGAGAGATGAGTTATCCTTTTCATTTTTGCAAAACATGAAATCATGTCTCCTGTTTGAAATATTCTAATGCCATTCTGCCCATCTCCTACTGCAGACGTCTGTGTGTGTTTTATTATACCCAGTGTGGTGAAATGGAACAAGAAGGGGTTCCTCAGCATTTGATGAGCTGAGACTGACAGTGTGTTGGCAGTAGGGAGCCCTAAAGATGTAAATCAGCCACAAAGCATTTCAAAAAGTTTCACATTTTATCAGAGTCCCAGAACAGTTCCAATAAGCAATGGATGTTCACTTGAAGGCCACTGGTTGCAGCCTGAAGCTATAAGGTGTAATCATATGCAGAGGACAATAAAGTTATGAGCCACAGGGGGAGCGAAGCAATATGGGGATAAAATCGATATCGAACATCCTACAGACCCCTCAGCAAAAAAGAAACACAATAAATCACCAAAAAGGAACGAGAAAAAAATGTCGTCATTGAAAATGACAAGATGATGGGAGTGATGCAGTGTGTGTGTGTGTGTGTGTGTGTGCGCTGTAAATCTTTTGGTAATCTTGTGGTGCGGTGCCAAATTTAGAGTTTGGTTCACAGGCTGGAAAGCTCGTTTTTGAATCTGCTCTTCGTGCAGAGCTGCTTCTGTTGAGGAAAACAGATGACAGCAAGGTTTAAACATTTTTCATTATGGTCATTGACTTTAACATGGTCTCAGCCACTCTTACCATTTCTTTTATTACACTTCAGTTAAATCCTCAGAATATCCTTTTTTGGGCAAATTGTGTTCAGTTGTAAGTAAATCGTGCAGATTGTGGTATAATTTAAAAGTAAAGCAAAATAGCAGCTGAGGCAACTGCCAAGTCCGAATAGCTACAAGTCTTTTATGTTGTTTTTGGTTTTTAGTTTGGAAAACAATCTCCAGATGACTAAATTTGTCCTTTGGTTTTGTCTGAATCCATAATCCAGTTACAAACATACACACATCTGTTTATATTTAACTGCGCTGTTGCGGGTTACGTACAGTGAATAATTCTCCCTTTACAGATGCAGTTGATACTAAGGGTGTGGTTGAATAGACAGCAACACAACAACAAACAGAGGAAAAACTGAGGGCTTAAATACACACAAGGAAATCAGGGAGAGTGGACACAGCAGGGAGCAACAGGTGAATCAAATGAAACTAATAACACAAAGGAAGCAAAATCACACACAAAGCACAGGGAACACGAGACTGTCAAAATAAAACAGGAAGTGACCGACCATGACGCACACGCAGATTTAACAGAACATAAAATAAGAGGTGCACTGAGTCGTTGTCCCCTCACTGGGGCTAATGTGAGCTGGGAATTGTGGACTAAGTTTCTGGTCTAAGTTCTGTGATACACTCTGACTGTGAATCTATGCTAGTCAGTGCATAACAGAACTTTGGCCCGGGTCTGAAAAATCATCACACAGACGGACAAAAATCTGTACAGATGTGGAAAATGTATTACATATAAATATGTCATCATTCCCAAAGCTGGAAAACTGTTAAACAAACCAGGATGAACAACCAAGAATAAACATGGAAAAACTGCAAATACAGATTAAACGTGTAGAAACTGGTTGGACTGGGCAGCTTCAGTGTACGTAGACCAGAGTGTATGTAAACAAGGGCGTTCCTGGAAAAGAAGGCTTTATTTTTTAAGGGTTGATATCACACAGGTATGAGAAGAATGGATGTGACTGTAGCTGCAGCATTATGTCCTAGATGTTTCCCCAAAGCGACTCAGCAGAGCTAAAATATTTAAGATGTTCTTTCTGTTTATCATTGCAGGAACCTTCCCTCTACACAGTAAAAGCTGTTTTTATTCTTGACAATGATGGCAACAGACTTTTGTCAAAGGTAAGTTTAAAGTGATCTTTACGCACACAAAAGAAATGAAAGATCTTAAATCTAAATTTTATGTTTTATGAAAAAAATGTGAAAGGGGCTATAAGTCATAATATGGGAGTATTATAAGTATTCTTAAAAATGAAATTTACATTGTATAATAGGGTAATAGGAATTTACTTTTCTTCCTGTAGAAAATGCAAGTAGCATTTTGAGGAATAATTAACGTGTTCATTAAGATGTGCTCCCATCAGCCTTATTAACACTCACTTTCAGTGTCAGCTGACAAGAACAGTCTTACAACATTAGAACGTGAACCCTGATCAGATGATCCCTTAAGAGATGATCACTTGGCGAGGGTGGGGTGGAACAAGTCCTTTCCCTCGAAGGGCTGAGCATGAGCATGAGGCTTAGGGAGGGATCGTCATCTGCTGTGACTGGGGGGGGGGGGGGGGGGGGGGGGGTGGCCGCGCCGGGGGGGGGGGGGGGGGGGGGGGGGGGGGGGGGGGGGGGGGGGGGGGGGGGGGGGGGGGGGGGGGGGGGGGGGGGGGGTTGGTTGAATGAACAGAGAAGACAGAAATAAGGAGCAACAGTCAGTTAGCTTACCTTAGTGCCAAGACTAGAAGCAGGAAGAAGCAGCTAGCTTGGAACTTTGTAAATTTATAAAATCAGAGTTTTCTGTGACTGCTTCATTTTCACCAACTGAGTCCAACTGCAGCCAGAAATTTTAAATCCTTTTAGCAAGAACCTAAAAGTATATTTCACTGTTTAGAAGCAGGATTATAATATTTTAAATTTCTCACAGTTGCAGCTCCACTGATGTTCAGGTGGATTGTGTTACTAGTAACATTTCCTTTCACTCCCTCATACAGAGGAAATGGGTTTGAGCTCTACACTGTCAAACTCCACTGGCACTGAAAGCTGCTCTACTGATAGTTACTGGATGTAAACATTTTAAAAAGCTTATGGAATAAATGTTGACTATAAGTCAATAATAAGTGGCTGTGGGTGAAGTAGATACACCTGAGATGAACTGGAAGAAACAGCCATCAGTTTTAAAGTAATGTGCACTGGGCTTCCAGTGTGGCAGCTTTGGTGCCATTTGTGTAGGGTGGGGTTGGTTCTAGTTTTAGCCACATGCTAAAGTAGAACATTTTCAGAACCTAGAATATGTTACATGTACTAATTAAGTGTCATATATTTGGTGAATATAGTTTTACTAGGAAGTTTTTATACTTTTTGATGTTATAAACATATGAAAATTCAATAAAAAGGGGCGAACTTAACCAAACCATAGATGGTGTGCCAATCACTTGGTGGTTCTTAACAGGTTAATTTGATTGATTTGAGTTGATTGATTGATTGGGTTGGATTTCTTTGTTTGTAACAGTAAAAATCTACTCGATAAAGTGTAATTATCATCTTCAGAATGTATTAGCCATGGTTATCACTTACTGTGTGAGTAAACTGAGTGACTCTGCTTAAAAACATATCTGTTGCAGATGGTAGAAAACACGGTTTGATTGATGAAAGTCATGCATGTGTCTGTTTCAGTACTATGATCCAGAGCTTTACCCCTCCATGAAGGAGCAGAAAAACTTTGAGAGGAATGTTTTCAACAAGACACACAAAGCAGATAGTAGGTTCCACTCTTTTCTGTTTTTTTTATGCGGATCTGCCCCCCCCCCCAGCCATCGCTCCCTCCCTGTGTATTGTTCTGAATGCTCACAGACGTCTCCAGTGTCAACTGTTACACATTCTCTTATTGCTTGTAACGAAAAGCAGTTTTTCCACTGGCCTGGTTTCCACCCACCGAACCACGCTAGCCGATTATTTGTGACAGAACGCTGCAGTTGGTGTTACCTTTTTAGATTTGTAATGACTTTTGGATTGTTTCATTCATTTGGAGGAAAAACCTGATCTACCCTTAGCTTTTTTTGTAGGATTCTAAACAACTGATACCCGAGTCTCTGCCCCTGGGCTCCTTATCACCTAGCGCTGTCTCTCCTTTTGTCCTAAACTTCTTCTTCATTCCTCTCTTTCTCCGCTTCTTTCTTGTCTTTCTTCTCTGCTTTTATGCGTTATCTCCCACTTCCTTCCTCCCATCCACCCCAACATTCATTTGTACTCTCTCATCTCCTTCCTCTCTTTCTACCAGGTTTCTACCACATTTTTCCTATCATCTTTCTTTTCCCTTATGTGCCTCTCCCTTCCTCTACTCTCACTGCTTGCTCATCACTGGATATATTTGACAGTTGTGTCACTGAATGAACTTTGGTTCTGCATAGAAATGTGAAGTAAATTGATAAAGTCATGCTTATGTTACCTTATCCCTTCTCCTTCTCTGTGCAGATGAGATAGCTTTCCTGGAAGGGATGACCATTGTGTACAAGAGCAGTATAGATCTCTTCTTCTACGTTGTGGGAAGTGCTCAGGAAAATGAGGTGAATTAAGCTTTCTCTGTCAGAGCAGTAATTCTACAGTAATAAATTGAGGTAACTGCTGGGACCTTATAGAAAGCTGTTATGTCATGTTCATCTGCAGAATTTTGATCATTTCTACACATAGTTTCCAGCAAATAATACTCAAATATGAGAAATATTGCACATATTATTGTATTTATTAGGCAGTATTTTCAGAGTTGTATTAATTTCTCACTATCTTTAAGACAAACAGGGGCTGTTTACCTTAATGACAGTGAAAAAAACAAACAAAAAATTGAATAGGTCAGCATGTTCACCGGCATGCTATACATGGAACTGAGTCAAAATGGGAAAAATGGTTTTGGACTGTAAGAAACAGGGACAATTCTGGCCTTTTCTTTTATCTTTGTGCCCTGAGGCGACTGCTGTTGTGATTTGGCGCTAAATAAATAAAACTGGATTGAACTGAGGTAACTGAATGTTTTAGAAAATTTTTGGGGCTTCTCTCTACAGTTTTTTTATTTATAAGTTATAAATCTATTCCATGGCTTCTCTAAAAGTTTTTATAAATGCCTTTAAATTATTTTATCTGAACTTTAATAATGATAATAAAGGAGTAAAATACTATTTAAAGTTAATAACATGAAATAAATCAAGAGAAAGAATAATGGTACACAGCTATTCATTCAGACGTTTTGCGTCATTATAACTAAGCTGTTATGATAATAACAATAATGTGCAAAGCATCGAGAATATAAAACACATTTTAAAGTGTCTCTAATTCTTTATATTTCAATAAATGCTCATATGCACAAAGTAAAAAAGGAGTAAAAATAGAGAAATACCTTGAATACAGATTGTTGGTGCCCTTCTGTTAAAGAAAGGAAAAACCCACAATGATAACTGAAATAACTTGAAACTGACAAAAGTAATAATAAATAAAAATTTACTGAAAATAAACTAGCAGTGGCCAAGGGCGGAGGCCCTGGCAGACCGATCCCCAGCTATTGAAACTGGCTACTGGTACATGGAAATCACCTCTCTGGTGGGAAAGGTGCCTGAGTTAGAGCTTGTGGTTTAGAGCTACCAGCTAGATATAGTCGGGCTCACCTCAGAGCATGGCCTGGGTCTGGAACTAGTCTCCTGTAGAGTGGATGGGCTCTGTTCCAGTCTGGAGTTGCCCTAAGTGAGAGGCGGTGAGCTGGGGTGGGTATTCTTGTATCCCCTCGACTGCTGCCTGTACTTTGGAGTGTTCACCGGTAGACAAGAGGGCTGCTTCCCTGCACCTTCGGGCCAGAGAATGGGTCCTGCCTGTTTGTGGTTATAGACCAAATGCCAGTTCAGAGTACTCACCCTTCTTGGAGTCGCTGGGCAGGGTGCTCGAGTGTGGTCCATCTGCTGACTCCATCGTCCTGCTGGGAGACTTCAACGCTCATGTGGGCAATGGCAGTGCGACATGGAGGGGCATGATTGGGGGAATGACCTGCCCGATATGAACCCGAATGGTGTTTTGTTATTGGACTTACAAACACCATGTTCGAACATAAGGATGTCCATAAGTGCACGTGGCACCAGGACACGCTAGGTTGCCTGTTGATGATCAATTTTGTAATCGTATCATCAGATCTGCAGCCAAATGTTCTGGACACTCAGATGAAGAGAGGAGCTGAGCTGTCAAGTGATCACCACCTGGTGAGACTTCTGAGGCAGCTAACGGGTACTGGCAGGCCAAGTGGAGCGCAGTGGCTGAAGCAAAAACTCGGTTGTGGGAGGAGTTCAGTGAGGCCATAGAAAAAGACTTTCGGACCGCCTCGAAGCGATTCTGGCAAACCGTCAGGCGACTCGAGCGGAAAGCGGTGCTCTACTCACCAGGTCTATAATTTGGGTGGGGCGCTGCTGACTTCTGACTGCTGACTCATTTCCTCACGGGCGATTGACAGACGGATTGGGGCTGCGTCTGCAATGATGCAGATGCTGCACCGGTCTGTCGTGGTGAAGAGGGAGCTACCCTCACCTGTGGTCATGAACTTTGGGTAGGGACCAAAAAAATGAGATCATGAATACACGTGGCAGAAATGAGCGTCCTCCAAAGGATGGCTGGCCTCTCTCTTAGAGATAGGGTGAGGAATGCAGCAATTCGGAAGGGACTCAGAGTAAAGTCGCTGTCAAGGTATTCCAGTGTCAGACTGCACCACCTGTCACGTTTTTAGCCAATTTGGACTTAATGGAGGAGGACAGAGGAGGACACCACTGTTGAAGCAAATCTTAGAAATGCAAGTGTAACTTGCCAAAATGCACAAAGTTTCTGGGAGGATGACCTTTGGACAGATGAGACAAAACTGGAGCTTTTTGTCAAGTCACATCAGCTCTATGTTCACAGATGCTAAAATGAAGCATGTAAAGAAATAAACACCATACCTATTGTGAAACATGGAGGAGGCTTGATCTGGGGCTGCTTTGCTGCAATTGTCACAGGGGGTGTTGAATCTGTGCAGGTGCAATGAATTCTCAAGACGACCAAGGGGTTCTGGAGCAAAATGTGCTGCCCATTGTCAGAAAGCTTTGTCTCGGTCACAGGTCATAGGTCGTCCAACAGAATAATGGCCCCAAAACACACAGCTAAAAACACTCAGGAATGGCTAAGAAGAAAAAAGAGATCAGAGATTAATACCAACTAAGGATGTCAGTGATGTTTGCGGGTTTTTCTATTTTTAACGGAAGAGTAGCAACAATTTTGTCGATGTCTGTAACATTGCTCTTTGTTTGCGAAAAGAAATAGCCATGCAGCATATCCCCATATCCACTCTACTAGGCCATTACATACTGAATGTGCAGTATTTACCTTATTTAGGCCATAAAAACTGATGATGATGCTGCTTTAAAATGAATTTGAAATGATATTGACTTTGTCTTTTTCTCTCACTAGCTCATGCTGATGTCAGTACTTAACTGCCTGTTTGACTCCCTCAGTCACATCCTCAGGTACAATCTTATAGAGCTTTCAAAAACAAAAATTACACATATGGGTGGTTTCATTGATTTCATTGGTTTCATTAATGATATTTGGCATAATACAGAGGAAATCAGAGCCCGAATAAAGAAATATACAATCTTGGTTTCTAGATGTTTCTCCATGCAAATGCATTAGAGATTTTGTTATCCATGTAGCCTCAAAAGCAATAAAGTAACGTAATAAGTCATATAAATCCACACACTAACACTGCCATCTCTCCATCAGAGCCTCTCAGGGAGATAATGAGTCTCCATGTTGAATTGGATGTAAAATTCAGTGGCACTGTGTATCCTTACATGAAACGCAGTCGACACTTAATTTAAGAAATTATATCTAACAAACAAGCTTAACTAAATAACTGGTGCTCTTTTTTTTTTATTATTTTAACCTGCTAAAGCTCAAAGCACTTGTATGTCTCATGTGTGTATGTTTCACACCACAATCCCTCCCTGTTTATTGCAACATTATTAGCCAAACGGTGCCGGAAGTGGTTACTATGGGAACTGATGCAGTAGTAATGTAGAGTGTGAATGATCGAGACAAGGAGAGATTAAGCTATTATGCAGTACAATAGATTGTAGGCTATTCTAAATAGCTTACTAAAGTCGGTAAATGGCTGCAAACATCTGCAATTTAGTCTAACAGTATAAGATTCATGAAGCTACTCAGTTACATTTGAGCAACTGTGAACGCAGTGCCGTGTCCTTCAGTTACCTCTGTCAGATAATAATACACTTGTTAAATCTTTATTTGAAGTTGAATCCCCTGAGGAAAAGATTACTAGCATTGGGTAGAACGTGTGTATTAAATATTCAACAGCAAACAGCTTTAAGCTGAGTGTTGAAGATCTAATGATCCTTTAGAGTTATTGATTAATCGACAATTAAAAATGAGTAACGGCTCCAAAGTGTGAGGGCAAAAAAAGCAACAGTGAGCTTTAAAACAGTTCTACACCCATGTAGGTTGTACTAAACAGCCTCTTTAGTGAATATGCCATAAAAAGCTGGTTGACACTAGATTGAATGGCACGGCTGGAAAATTCTACTCTGAGCAAATTCTCTCAGCATAAATGCGGTTAGTAACATCCCTAACCCGTTGCGCTACCATGCCAGCTTTGTTAGAAATGTGAATACTTTCACTTACACAGAGGAAGTTGGTACTTCTTCAGTGTAGCCTGGGAAGAATTTAAGTTATAGTGCTAAAAGAAGGGGGCTATGTGTGCCACAGACCACCTCAGAGTGTGGCTCAGCAATCATGTCTCCAAGCGTACTGCAACTCTTTGATACCTGCACTTGTGATCAAAGCCCACAATATGGTGTAAACAGAGCCAGAATCTTTTGCTATGGCTATAAGTAAAGCTCCTGTTTTTGTTGGCAAGTGTGTTGCCAGCTTTTTTGAATGGGGCTCTGTTGGGATTGTCAGTGGACCAACCTTAATACTTAAACCCCTATGATGATAGCGATGTGCTGCTAGGCTGGTGATATGTGGAGAAAGCATTTCACATTTCACCAAATTTCGTAAGTAAACCTACTGAAAGTTAGAGGAATAAAAAAAATCAACTTAACATTATGAATCATGTGGGATCCAGAGTAACATGAAAGGAAGCATCTAATTTTTGAATTTACCCTGCAGGAAAAATGTGGAGCGGAGGTGTTTATTGGACAATATGGAAGGAGTGTTTCTCGTTGTGGATGAAATCATTGATGGGGGGTGAGAGGAAATTAAATAAATAAAATTTATCCAGCTAGCATAGTTTCCATGTGTATATTAGTTCATTCCGCCTGTGGTGCACCATAGCTAAATCTATATTATTAAATTTTTAAATTAATGTTTAGTGTGGAAAATGCCAGCTTGTATAGAAATCAGTCCTGATTGGTTGCTTTTTCCTGTTGCCAGAGTGATTCTGGAGAGTGACCCACAGCAGGTCCTACAGAAGGTCAATTATAGGGTAAGATTTCTGTCATTTATCCCCAAAAATCAATTATATGAATAGAAATCATATAATTGAATTGCAAATTCTAATAGAAAACTAGTGTTAGATTGTAGAAATATAGATCTGTGCAGGCCTGTTCAGAAATGCTACATTAGGACTTGCTGTAGCTCCCCATAGCCTTTTCCACTGGCTTCCTGCCTCCTCTTCCCTGTTTCACTTTTCTTTCTGTCCCTGTCTCTTTTCTTCTGATTGGTGTCAGCTAATGTCAGAGCCAGCCTATGGCTTCGTCCTGTTTGATTACATCACCGGTAACCTAGAGGCACAAACAGACAGGAGCCAGCTGCTGTAGACAGACCAAGGGTGAGAGAGGGAGGAAGTCGATGAGAAAGATAGTGAAGTGGAAAGAGAGAGAGTGAGAGAGAGAGAGAGAGAGAGAGAATGAATGAGAATGAGTACACGGTGAAGGGATTGAAGAGGAATGGGCAGGACAGAAAAGGTAAATGCATGGTGGGAGAGCATGTGAACTAATATAGGTCATTTCTCTATACCCTAAAACTTTGACTTGCCTGTGGTGCTAGAGTAAAACTGAAGGGATCACCCCAGTCATAAGAATTTATTCTCTGGGGACTGTGTACAAAATGCAATAGCAATCCATCCAGTAATTAAAGTGGCTTATTGACTGCCAGGCAGAAAGTGCTTACCCTGGAGCTACATCACTAGCATGGCTACAAGCTCCACTATAAATTGTGATTGCCTGACTTGTTAACTTGTGTTGTTTGAATATCACTCGGTTATAGTATATCATTGTTCCACAGATCTAATAGTGCTTGCAGTGTGCCGTTTTTGCACTGAATGTTAGTGTGTGTGTGCAGTAAGGATTTGACTTGCATTTTTTCTTTCATGTACACAATGTCATTGTGTGTTACAGGCGGATGAGAACCCATTAACTGAACAAAGTGTGGCCCAGGTAACAAACACGCAAACAAACTCTGTGAATAGCATTGCCAGAGTTGCACACACAAGCATGAAGGCACCACATGCATACACAAATGCATTTAAGTTACATTTTATTTAGAATAGAAAAGAATACCTTTATTGTCATTATAGAGGATGTACAATGAGATTTATATATCACCAATGCACAACAGCAATTACCTCAAGGCAATTTATATTATAAGGTAAAGACCTACAATATCAGAAAGAAACTGCAACAGTCTCCCATGTCACAGGAAGAAACAGGCTCAGAGAGGGGCAGCCATCTGCTGGGACCGGTTGAGGGTGAGAGGAAAGAGATGAAAGCAAAGAGAGACAGCACAGAAGGCAAACTTTGGGAAAGACAGGGCCAGAGTTTAATTATTACTAATGATTAAATACAGTAATGTTGTATAAACTCACAGAATGAAAAGAGATGAGTGAAGATGGGAACCACCTACTAATGTGTATAACAGATGGGTGAAAGTTCTAAGAGATACTAGCTAAGAAATACTCAATGCATCATGGGAACCTAGCCTAGGTCTATTGCAGCATAGCTAAGGAAGGGTTCGGGGTTACTTAAAAATAGAGAGGGTGTCTGTCACCTGAATCCAAACTGGGAGCAAAGAGGGGCCTGAAAGCTGAATGCTCTGCCTCCCATTCTACTCTTAAGTATCCTAGGAACCAAAAGTAAGCCAGCACTCTGAGAGTGAAGTGCTCTATTGGGGTGATACGGTACTATGAGGTCTTTAAGATAAGATGGAGCCGGATTATTCAAGACCTTGTATGAGAGGGGAATTCTATTCTAGATTTAACAGGAAGCCAATGAAGGGAAGCCAATCTAGTCCCTGTCAGTACTCTAGCTGCAGCATTTTGGATCAGCTGAAGGATTTTCAGGGAGCTTTTAGGATGGCCTGATTGTAATGAATTACAATAGTCCAGTCTAGGAGTAATAAATGCATGAACTTGGTTTTCAACATCACTCTGAGACAGGATGTTTTTAATTTTAGAGAGTACTACATATTTGTTTAATATGCACATTTAAGGATATATCCTGACTAAAAATGACTCTAGTGGCCTACAGTGTTACTGGATTAATTATCTGGTTAGACATCATGTTTCTAAAGTTTATGGGGCTGTGTACAATAACTTCAGTTTTATCTGAATTTAGAAGCAGGAAATTAGAGGTCATCCAGGCCTTTATGTCTTTAAGACATTCCAGCAGTTTAAATAATTGATGTGTGTCATATGGCTTCATGGATAGATAAAGCTGAGTATCATCTGCATAGCAATGAAAATGTATGGCATGCCATCTAATAATACTTCCTAAGGGAAGCATGTATAATGTAATAAGTACTGGTCCCAGCACATAACCCTGTGGAACTAACTTTTGTGTGTGAAGAAGACTGCTCATTTACACACCCAAATTGGAGTCTATTAGATAGATATGATTTAAACCACTGCAGTGTAGTACCATTACTAACAGCTCGGAACCTTACTCTGAGTTCTAGCAGGACAAGCACAGAAATGATTCCACTGTCAAGGGCCATGAGAGGACAGATCATTTGTAATCTTCACTAATGCTTTTGCACAAAAGCATTAGTGTTTGCAGAGTTGCACTGCAGCCTTGTACAAAAACCTATTTCCTTGCTTCCTTACTATGAATTACTATTGTTATGAGTTTTTATAAGTTATGTAAAGTATTAAAACCTGTGGAAGCACATTTATTACCGCTGTATAATTTGCAATATAAGATAATATTTAACGTCATTATTATTCTTTTATTATTTAATATAATTTGCCTCATATATGTCAGTATCTCAGTCAGTATTAGTTTGTGCTAATCACCCATTTTTAGCTAGCAGAAGTTAACATAAACAGCTTACACAACACTTACTACAAAAAGTTTTTAAAACATCAGCAGCAACTTTACTGCAACATCTTCAGTGCTGGTTTTACAAAGCAGATGTTATATTATGATATAATATTTATTTTTGACTTTTCCCTTTTCCAGGTTTTGCAGTCAGCCAAGGAGCAGATCAAATGGTCTATACTGAAATGACTGGAAAAAAAGAGTTTCTCCAAAAAGAATGATTCCAGTCCCAAAGCAGTTTTTACAAGAACGATGTTACTGATGTGACGTCCAGCAGGCTGCCTTATACAGCAACTAACCAGCCGGGAAAATAAGTGATCTGGTTTGTTTCTGTGACGGAGTTTTTTTCTATTGTGTGTGACTATATTTAATTTGTTTGGGGCATACATGTGTAGAGATGTCATTCAGTAGGCCAAAAACAACTATCAGAAGTACCAGCCAGGCAGCTATCCAGTATCAGCCTTATCAAAACAAGTGCAAGAAGTCTGATCTGATCATTTTGGTGGAGCAATATTATTTGTTCTCAGTCCCACAAACTTGATCATGACTCTTGGGTTTATTTGATGTGATTTGCTTTGAAAGAAAGAAAGAAAGAACGAAAGAAAGAAAGAAAGAAAGAAAGAAAGAAAGAAAGAAAGAAAGAATAAGCTGAAAATCTTCTTTTTTTCTTTTTTGTGTAACAGTGTTACACATCCAGATTATTGTGTACAATGTTAACACTACAATAATACACAAGATAATACTAAGTTTGTTGTTTTGAATGCCAGCTGACTCTTTCCACTTATGTTTTCCATAATGCTTATTTGAAGCTTGAAAGCAAAGGCAGTGATGCTTTCTGACACTGTTGCTTTCTGACACTGTGTTACTGTTGCAGAACTGAACTGAACTGAACGAAAACCTGTACATGGGAATGAATTTTAGAGCAAACTTTAAAAAGGATAAACGGTGTGCAGGATTTTGTGGCCAGAGTTACAAAGAATATTGTCTATTTTACTGTTAATAATTAAAGATTTTAAGAGAGAAAAAAAAAGCCAAAGAGAAACGAATTATTTTGCTTACATATGAATGTTGCTAAAGCAAAGATACTTTTTCTGTTTGCCAGTTTGTGAGAGTGATAATAAAATTATATTGTTTCAGATGCTGCCCTCATCCATTCATGGACTGTTATTTTTATTTTTATTTGTTTAATTCATTCAAACCCGTGGAGTTCGCGTTGATTTGCACTGCGGGCCAATCAGAATTCACATTTTTTTCTAACATAATGAATATTAATCAGCACTCTCAAGGAGGTCATCTTTGTGGGCGTGGTCGGGAAGATTATTTGTCGAAAGCTGTGACGTCAGTTGGCGCGTTGTTGAACTCATCGAGCCAATGGTTCGTTTGGAATTTATTTTCCTGTAATCTGATTGGCTGGCTGCCTCACACTCCCGCAACTCATCCCATGAAAATCATCCGCATGAAATCAGACGAACAGAAAATGAGTGCATTTATTTTATCATCATAACTACTTTGGATCAAAGTGATATGTTATTAATTATTATGATCTTATGAAATAATACTTTCAAAAGCTTTAGAATTGTAGGTTTTCCTCTCTTGGTGTTACCAGTCTTTAATCTTAGTAATAAACGGAGGAAAGTTTGGGATTCATCTCAATATTTGATTTAATATTTCATAGTTAACGGTTTTTAATTTTTGAAGTTTTTAATGTTTGAAGAGTAAAACGTATTGATATTTTTATAAGTCATCATTAATATCGATTATGTAGGTATTTTTTGATTATTTATTTAGTCTATAAAGTCATGTCTTTTTAGAATAGCATGAGTAAGGTGGTACAGTAGTAACCTGGTTGCTGCAACTCTTACTTGAATCCTTGGTGGAAGTAAAGCCTGAAATTGGGTTGAAATAAAAGTACATGCAATCAAAAAATATTACTGTGGGTGAAATCTGACATATTAACAAGAAGTCACTGGATTCCACTGAAAAAACTGTAATCTCCATATTGGACAATGAGCCTATCGCTGCTGCAATAGGGTGAGAAATGGGGTACACCCTGTACAGGTCACCAGTCTGTCACAGGGCTAATACAGACAACCACTCACAGCTACAGCCTATTTAGTAAGTAACCTAACATGCATGTTGTTGGACTGTTGAATAACTAATGAGTAATTATGAATATTAACACCCATTGTGCCATATTGTGTAGAAGCAAACATGGAGTCATAAATATAAATGCTGATGCTTGAAGTATTAGTTTTTGAAGAAAAAGGTACCAAATCCTCTTTGAAAAATAAAGTGTGATCAGTGAGAATGACACACACTCCTGGCTGACTCCCAGTGGAAAGGAAGCACCAGAGCTGCTCTGTTAGGTTCCTTCTGCCTATAAAACATATAGTGCTAAAAAAAATATAGATTTTTTTTCTTTTACCAGGATACCAGTTCACAAAATATTATGATTCAGTTATAAAACATCATTTTTGTTCTCTTTTTGGCCACAAGCCTCTTTGACCTCCACTCATACAAACACTTTTTTTACATCTAAGCACTTTCTAGCTGACAGTCACACTCCAGCGGAGACATCTGAGAGCAACTTGGGGCTCAGTATCTTGCCCAAAGATACTCTGGCATGCAGCCAGGAATTGAACCACTGACTGTCCGATGACCTTCTCTACCTCTTGAGCTACAGCCACCCCAAAGGCAGCATGAAGCACTGTCATGGTTGGCAGTGGAACAGTGGGTAGGTGCTCACCTTGCAGCTGGAGGGTCCCTGGTTTGAGTCCCCATCTGAGCACATGCTGGCATTGTGTCCCTGGGCAAGACACTTAGCCCACATTGCCTAAGTGTGAATGTGGCTGGTGTTGAGTGGTGGTCAGAGGGGTTGTAGGTGCGAATTGGCAGCCATGCTTCCATCAGACTGCCCCAGGGCAGCTGTGGCTACATTAGTAGCTTACCACCACCAAGTATGAATGAATAGTGCACGAAACTGTAAAGCACCTTTGAGTTCCTTGAAAAGCGAAGGCATTATTATTATTATTATTATTATTGAAATAACTGCTAATGAGTCTTTCACATCTCTGGAGGAATTCTGGCTATTTTTCTTTATTTGCTGGTGTATTTCAGATCATTGTTGCGCTTCAGGGTATGAACTGATGACTCATTCAGGATTTTCTGGTAGAGAGCAGAATTCATCAATTCCATCAATACAATTAAGTCATCGAGGTCCTGAAGAAGCAAAGCAGCCCCAGACCATCACAACCACTTTGTTGGGCTGTTGCTAATGAAATGCCGTATTAGTTTCATGACAGATGTAATGGGACGCAAACCTTTCCAAAAGTTTAATTTTTGTTGTGTCAGTCCACAGAATGTTTTCATCTATCCATTTTCTTCTGCTTATCAAATTCAGGGTTGCAGGGGTCTGGAGTCTGTTCCAGCTGTTATAGAGCAAGAAGTGGGGTACACTCTGGACAGGTCGCCAGTCTGTCTCGGGGCTAACACAGAGATACTGACAACCATTCACACACACATTCACACCTATGGGCAATTTAGAATCACCGATTAACCTAACCCCAGCATGTGTTTGGACTGTGGGAGGAAGCCGGAGTACCTGCAGAGAACCCACACAGACACGAGGAGAACATGTTTTTACTGTGAGGCAGCAGTGCTAACTACCCACCACTGTGCTGCCCTCATAGATATTTTTTTTGTGTGTTTGTGTTCTTTTTGGTCAGCAGTTTTCTCCCTGGAGCTCTCCCATGGATACCTTTTTGCTCAGTCTCTTTCTTAATGTTTAATCATGAACACTGACCTTAACTGAGACAAGTGATGCCTGCAGTTCTTTGAATGCTAGTCTGGATTCTTTTGTGACCTCCTGGCTGAGTCATCAGTGCACCCTTGGAATAACTTTGGTAAGCCGACCACTTCTGAGAAGGTTCAACACTGTTCTAAGTTGTTTCCATTTGCAGATAATAGCTTTCACTGTGCTTTGCTGGAGTCTCAAAGCCTTTGAAATGGTTTGATAGACGTCAGTGACTTTATAGGCCGTTCATGCTCGAAAACCCTCCAATGTGCCTGAATTAAAACAATTCTGCAAAGAAGAGTGAGCCAGAATTCCTCCACAGTGATGTAAAAGATTCATTGCAGTTCTTGGAAGCATAACCAGTTATTAGGTTTTGGAGCGGTTACTTTTTCACACAGGGCAGGTAGGTCTGGATAGCTTTTTTCCTCTTAATAAATGAAATCATCATTTAAAAACTGCATTTTGTTTTTACTCCGATTATCTCTGATATTAAATATGTTTGATGGTCTACTTTTTGAAAGGTTTGCACCCCATTTGTTTTAAGTGTGAAAAAATAAGAAATCAGGAAAGGGGGCAAATACTTTTTCACAGCACTGTACATGTAAGAATGCAAATACAGTTAGAGGGATGGACTGAAAAACATGGCAGCCTCTGTACTGTGTGCACCAGAGGTTTGACATTTAGGTTAATTGTCATATCAAACCACAGAGGCTTCGTTCAGCTGGTGTTGATCGTCTCTCCAGTCTAAGCTTCAGTTGTTCAAGTTCTCTGGTCCTCCTACACTTTGTGAATAATTTGCTCAGGAGGTAGCACAGGTCATTTACTAATCGGAATGTCGCTGATTTGATTCCTGCCCCAATCTGCATGCCAACGCATCCTTGGGCAAGATACTGAACCCCAAGTTGCTCTCTGATGCAACCGTCAGAGTATGAATGTGTGAATGTTAGATAGTAAGCACTTAGTTGCAGAAGGAAGTGCTTGTATAAAAGTGTGTGAATGGGTAAATGCAAACGTGTTGTATGAAGTGCTTTGAATGGTCAGAGTAGAAAAGGACAATATAAGAACTAGTCAATTTTCCTTTTCTATATATGCTGATGTTGGAGTTCATTCAAAGGAAAACACTGAAAACCAGGCTCAAGGTGACAAGTCAAGACACACTGTCTGGAATATGATGCAGTGCAACTCTCAGGGTTTCTGTATTGCTTTCCAATAATTATTCCCATTTTATTTCAGTAAATGCTGTGTAAACACAGAGGCCTGATTTACTCTTCTGCCCCATGTTATTTTTCCCTGGAACCAGCTGTCAGAGTCAGAGTGAAGTGAGTTAAAGGTGAGTTCAAGATTCACGCTGACTTTTTATGTTGTTTCTTTAGTAAAGTGACTCCTTTAAATGTGCTTGTGGGACTTTTTCACCACAGCTAAAAATGAATTTATGTTCCTATTTATAAACTGTGGATTTAATAACTCAGATGTGTTTAAGCTGCTCTGAACATGGGAGGATTTTCACAAATCAGTGGTTGTATAAACTCTTCGTATTTTGGGAACAGACAGTGAGGTCTTGTCACCCCAAATGATGGTTATTCTTCAAACATGAACTTTTCAAACTTAATCAACTTAACTTGGGGCAGGTTTTATCATCTGCTACCATCTCTTCTCAGGTCAACCCAAACTTATTTTTCAATCATTCACAGCTGATCTTATAAAGTGAGACTTTAAATCAGCATGCTTACATCTCTGCCTACTTACAGGCAGAGATGAACCTTTTTACCCTGCTATTTTTCGTAAACTTTAGGTGGTACATATTGTTGTCCATCTCTGCCTTCTAACAGCTGCACCAGGTACAGACTCTCCTGCAGAGTTGCAGCTGACGCCACGTAATCTGCTTCACAGTTGGATGATATCATTATTTCTAACTTATCATTTTTGCACTATTGGCGTAGTTTAGTTTGTTTATGATTGCATATAACCATATACCCCCCACTGTCTTACCTTTGGTTGGATGGTTGAGGTAAACGTGTCATTTTCTCTAAGTGACTGTATTTCGTCACCCATTGCAATAACCCATTTCTACAAGTTAGGTGAGGTTACATCTTCTCTGAATGTTAACGACAATCTTACTCTATAACAATAATATCGTATCTGATTATCAATCATCTCACTAGTTACATATTCCCTTTAATATCCTGGCTTCTTCCTCACTCTGGAAGGGTGTCGTGCAGTCTCATGAGTGGGCTGCTGTGGCTGGCTTCTCACCTCAGCCAATCTGGTCCTAAGTGTGAGCATTTCCCGTACTCATATGACTGTTTTGTCTGGTCTTGTTAGTCCTGTCCTTCATGTAAGTTTGTGCGTGTCTCTCCACGCTTCCGCACTTTCCCACTGTTTGGAAAACAGACCATACAGGCTGGACTGAACGGTTTGGCCTTTTGTTCCCATTAAATATGGGGTCTGTTTTGTGCATTTGTTAAAACATCTGTTCTTCCAGCTGCTGTCTGCACTGCTTAGGTCCACAGCTCCTTAGGTAACGTGCATATTATTAGCACAGCACACATCTGGCCATGTCAAACAGTGTGCGCCAATTTTGCTCAGCAGTACCATTTTGA
>VUQK01039798.1:0-12254 GCA_015106715.1 Bujurquina vittata
GTAATAATAATGAGAACATGGTAAGAGGTAAAAAAAAAAAAAAAAAAAAAAAAACGCACTCTGCATTGAAAAAAGATTCTCAGCTTTAAAAGGGGTTTGTTCTAAACTTCATCTAAAATTGCAGTTTTCATTCACACCACTGAGTATTGTCATTATTTTCAGCAGCTGTCTCTCTTTATTACATTCCAGCAGCAATCTGTGCTGGAAATTATTTTCCCAATCACACGGCAGATTTCATTGAATTTGTCAATTGAGGCAATTATTACATTTTCCCTGACGGTCCATCACAGATAATATGAGCCTTTTATGTTCTTTAAGATATAAACTGTAAATATAGGACATTCATAACATGAAGTGACATGACAATGGCAATAATGTGAAAGAAGGGGAGGAGCGCTGTTATAAGGAAAGAACAAAAACACAATGAAAATAAAAGCTGCCTTGACTCTTTAATTTAAGGGCATTCTCTTGCCTGTCATGACCCTGCCTCAGGCAACTTGGGGGGTCAACCTGAAGTCAGGCTCATAAACCACAAAGGCTGCAGGCCTTCGGATGAGCTGACCCTGCAGTCACAGTAAACCAGGTGAAAGTGAAAAAAAGAAACGCCAAAAATGACAAGGTGATTCAGTCCCCCGTCTCCTTTGTTGTAGTCACCTCAAGCAGTTTTCAAAGCCAGCTTGTCGACATTTACCTCCCTGTGCCTGACATGTCTATCATTCTGCTGTCAATTCCAAATCCAATTTTGCAACCCTGCCATAACTGGCGAGTTTCGCCACACTGTCAGTGACAGAGCATTCAAAACCTTGTGTCTGTGTTTGCCCTGTAATAAGTGTTTCTGACAGACACTTTGTGCTGCTGAATAGCCTGTCTGACTAACTCTACTGTGCGTGGTGTGCAAAGCAGCTGTCAACCCCACATTTCCCAAATTACATATCTGAGAAACGTCGGGTAATTGATAAGAGCAGCAAAGAGTGTGATTGCGCTTTATGTATATATTCAGGTGTATGTGAAGAGGTTGTCGAAACAATAAGTGTGTGTGTTTAAGGTAGTGTTGTATTGTTGTAGTGTTGTAAATGGAATTTGTTGATTATTGTAAGTTACCAGCCTCTGTGTGTGTTTAAAGTAAATGAATTAGCATTTACATTTACTTGAAAATAGTTTGTTTTACTTTTAAATGACTAGAAGGAAAAAAAAACACCCTAATAAGTTAGGCGCTACCATAATGATGTCCCCTGGTTGTGAGCTGGTTTGACTCTTTTTACAAAGAAAGCACAGAGCAACATTAGCATTTATTAGTAACTATTACTGCACATTTACTCGTCTTTTAAAGAATAAATTCTGCTAAGATGTGTGACTCAAAGTGCTAAATGGCTCTGATTTATTTAACAGCTTCTTTCTCACTTTCCTTGCTTCCTTCATGCTGGGCAGGGTGTGTACAGTATGACTGCAGAGGTTTTTGTCCTGTGTGCCTACTCTAGCCAGAAACAAGATTAAAATTCCAGGCACAGAAGTGTACGGGCACGTTACATAAATATTATTTGAAAATATTGATAGTTACAGTCACCTTTAACCCAAAATCATTGAAGCAAAGATATTGCTAATCTGGTCACAGTGAAAAATCAAACAGACGTTTGTTTTGATTTGTTTATTTATTTAATCAATGAGTTGAATAAAGTTGGCTTTTGCAGGTCACAAAGGCAAAAATCCAAAAATACATTTTGCCCGTTGGTAGCTGTGAGTAAACTCATGGCATATACTGTAAGTCCAATCATGTTCACTACAAAGCACACACTTAAATCCTATATGTTGTACATTGTTTTAAAAAGCAAGCACACTGAGAGTATAAGCACTGTGTTTCAGAAGAACAATCCTTTGTTTACGCCAAACCATGAGCAGAATGTTCTGTATGTCATAGTTTCTACATCCAAATGCTGTCACAAAGCCTGTGATCAACACGCTGAAAATATCACATGCTTTAAGAAGATAAGTGATGAGTGAGGTGGATGTGGTAGCCTGTTGAAATTCCAAAGTGTGTTGAAAATGGAAAAGGCAAACAATTTTTTTCTATCATTTTTCTATCCTTTGTACTTATAAAATAATTGCTTTCATAAATCGTTTGTGGTGGGGTTTTTTTAACACTAATTTATTTAACTTTCAATATTTTACAATGTAAAATATATTATAATAATAGTATATTTGCAAATTCATAATTGAACCATGTTTAAAAAACTGGGAAGAAGGGCAGGTTTTCTTGTAGAAGCTGCCAGTCTGTGGGTGCTTGTGTTTAGGAAGTACACACATTATACACATACTGTATAAATACTAGATGTGTGTGTCAATATTTTTTCATTGCATGAGTGTAATATATTTGCTTATGCATATCTGTGAGAGATAGAGAGAGAGTGCACGTGTGTGTTTACTGACATTTAAATGCATGCTGAAAAACTTTGGAGAAACACTGGCCTACACTGCTGAGGAGCTGGATGTGACCTTTGACCCTGTCTGACAGCTGGATCAGTTGACTGCGAATTGTTGACCTCATCAGGTGAAACCTGTGACTGAAACTTGTCAGCACAACTGTGATCTTATAACCTAAGACAGGAAAAAAGCCACAGTCTAGCCCAAAAGGTGTTGTGCAAACTTTTCTTTTGTCTTTATCCACTCAACAGATTCCTTATACAGCAAATCCAATATATATTAATGCATGACCTTTTAGAGCCAGTCTCTAATTATAGAGTCTCATATACCTCATATACAGTACAGTAAGAACCTAATACTGTAAGAACCTGTGAGAAGGTGTCTTGAAATTGAGAAAATACATCTGCTGACATGTCATACACGAATTAATGTTCAGTTTATCAACTGTAATTATTATCCTTTGACTACAATAGTCCTGACTGAAACTTTAGGTCGCGGGGGCAGCAGCCTAAGCAGAGAAGCCCAGACCTCCCTCTCCTCACCCACCTACACAAGCTCATCTGAGGGGACCCCTAGGAGTTTCCAGGTCAACCAAGATATATAATCTTTCCAGTATGTCTTGAGTCTGCCCTAAGGCCTCCTCCCAGGAGGACATGCCTGGAACACCTCATCCAAGAAGTGGCACCCGATTAAGATGCCCGAGTCACCTCAACTGGCTCCTTTCAATGTGGAGGAGCAGCTGCTCTACTCTGAGCCCCTCCCAAATGGCTGTACTCCTCATCCTATCTCACAGGGAGAGGCCAGCCACTTCAGAGGAAGCTAATTCCTGGCATTTGCATTCACAATCTCATTCTGTTGGTCACTACCCAAAGTACATGACCATAGGTGAGGATAGGGACATAGATTCACCGGTAAATCGACAGCTTCATGTTCACACTCAGCTCCTTCTTTACCACGACGATCAGTGTCTGCATCACTGCAGACGCAGCCCCGATCTGTCAGTCTCAACTCTTCCCTGAGCTGGAGTGGGCACTCCACCCTTTTACAGCTGAGGACCATGGCCTCAGACTTCGAGGGGCTAATTCTCATGCCAGCCACTTCACACTCGACTGTGAACCGTTCCTCAGTGAGCTGGAGGGCACCACCTGATGACGCCAACAGGACTGCATCATCTGCAAAAAGCAGAGATGAGATCCTGAGGCCACTGAGGCGGAAGCTTTCTGCCACTTGGCTATGCCTAGAAATTCTGTCCATGAAAAATTATGAACAGAATTGGTTGCAAAGGGCAGCCGTAACGACGTTCCACCCCGTGGGGCCCTGCCACCAAGAAGTTGTTTAACCACCTCAGTGACCTCACCGCCAGTGATGGTCAAGTCATCCCCAGACTCTTCTGCAACTACAGAAGACGTGTCAGTGGGATTAAAGAGGTTCTTAACGTATTCTCTCTACCACCTGACTAGAGTCTCAGTTGAAGTCAGCAGTGCCCCACCAGCACTATAGACCATATGAGTAGAGCACTGCTTTCCCCTCCTGAGTTGCATGGCGGTTTGCCAGAATCATTTGGAGGCCATCTGAAAGTATTTTTCCATGGCCCTACCAACCCCCCCCCACACACACACACACACACACACACACACCTGTTTAGGTGTGCCGAGTCTGTCCAGCATCCTCCCCCTGCCATGTGATCCAACACAGATCTGGTGATATGATTACAAAATCAATCATCGGCCTGTGACCTAGAGTGTCCTTGTGCCACGTGCACTTATGGACATCTTTGTGTTCAAACATGGTGTTCGTTATGCACAGAAGTCCAATAACAAAACACCATTCGGGTTCAGATAAGGCTTGCCGTTCCGCCCAATCACGCCCCTTCGGGTCTCATTGTCATTACCCATGTGACCGCTGAAGTCTCCCAGCAGGACAATGGAATCACCAGATGAGCACCCTCAAGCACCCTACCCAGCGACTCCAATAAGTTTACTCTGAACTGCCATGACCTGTTCCCCGGCCCAAAGCCGCAGGGAAGCAACCCTTCTCGTCTGTGAAATGCATTATGGTGCTTTGATTTACAAATATAAAATATATAAAAGCAGACATAAACATTATACCCCTTCACTCCTGAAAACCACAATTTGCTTTTGAGAATCAGTAACTTTTTTATATGCCATATAGCAAACCACAGATTTCTTTTTCAAACTGGCCTGAAAACATAAAATAATAGCTATGTAGTTATTTCTAGACCCAATTAAACTAACGTGTGACACCTAAGGTTATTAGATCCTATGAAAAGAGCCACTTGGCTAAATTCTAGCAAATACATGACATCTGGAAACTAATACCCTCATCCACTGCTTAAGTCTATTACACAAGATCAAAAATGCAGTTACACCACTGTTTTTTCTCTTTCTCTGACTCTCATGGTTGTAGCTATTGATTGGTTGAATATGCAAGAGCAGGAGAACAGCTGGTTCATGTTGTGTTCTGGCATCAGGCCTACTCTCCCAGGATTGCGTACGTGGGTGTAAATCTTGGAGGAGATGTACTTTCCAAGTCTTGTATGACCCAGTCATGGTGGTGGGCCGGGCCTGGAGCTTTCCGTCCAGCAGTTGGAGACTGAAAACAGATGGGGTGAAAACCCAAGATCGAGTCTACGGGGATTCATTTGATTTGATTTGATTTTTCTCATGTCAAATTGGCTGTGTTTTCCTGCTCTGGTTGTTTTCTCAGTTAAGCTCTTCTACTCTCCACATCTCTGCTATTTTCCACATTGACTCTCTTCTTCTTTTCTCCCTTTTAATTGCATTACTGTAGCTTTCAGTGTTCTTCGTCTTTCTTTCTCACTACTTGCACATGGCTGTCTCATAGAACCTTATGTGCTCTACTTTCATCCCCTCTTAATTCTTCACTACTCCTCCTTGTTCTTTCCTAATTCCTCTCCAACCCCTACCCCCTACAATGTAGACTCAACTCCCACTCTCAGGCACTTGCATTTTGTCGTTTCTTACCCACCTCTTTTTCATGTTTCTTCTTTTATCCCTCCTTTCTTTCATTGCCAGTCCTCTCACCTCCCTTGTCCCTCCTTTTTTCTCTCCTCTCATCTCTCTGCTCCTCATTGGAAACTTCTGCCTTAATTCCTCCATCCCTCCCACCTTATTCTCTGTCCTCCCTTCCTCACCCACTCCATCCTCTTGTAACAGCTTGTGGAATGACAGTATAACATATGAAGCCAATCATCTCTGGGAGTGGCTCTGTAATATTTTCTATTTTCCTAGCCCCGCAAGGATTCTTCTTTCTTTTTTTTTCTGTTCTTCCACAAGCTTCTCTGTTTTCTGTTTTTATGGGTCCTTTTGTTATGAATGTTCGATGCTTGATTAGGTCAGTGCAATTGCTAAGCAATAAAGCCAGGTAAAGGTGAAGAAGCCTTGGCCGCTAGTGAGTGATGATGGCATTTAATGCTATAGACTCCCAATAAAGAACAACTGTAATATACTCATATTCCTCTTATAGAGACCATAATATAAGAATGTAATTATATAAAAGAATGTAATTATATAAAAAATAATGTCACTTTTACTTGATGCTGTCATGCTTTTTTAAAATTCTGCTTATTGTGACAGTGTCAGTGACACTACCGACAAGCTGGACTGTAGTGTTTATCAGACCTGATGTAAAGTCTAGAGGAAAATGTCCCAAATTTATTATTAAATTCATGCCAGTCTTTTAGGCTGCTGCTGCTGCACAGTCCCATGGGATCTTTTTTTCTTTTTTAACAGCCAGGAAAAAGGACATTGTTTATTTCTTTCCATTTCAGTTAATCAAATTCTAAACAAACTGTGACAGATCTCGCACTGTGGTAGGAAGCATTCATTTTTATGTTTATCTAGATAAACATAAAAATCCTCATATAACTTATTATTGCTCTGTGACATCAAGCCAAGTTTTGCTCAAAACCTAATAAAAGCACATCAGTGAGTCACATCGTCGCAGGTTCCTTCATTAACATGAGTGCACACCCTGTAGTTTATTAGCAGCAGCAACCCGCTGTAGTCACTGACACAATGAATCCACTTGGTACTTTTCTTTGAGTCACATTTGTTAAAAACTATTGTACTCAGCTGTTTAGGTAGACATTTACCCACTTATTTACTTTAACTACAGAGAGTGCTGGTTTTGGTTTTGCTATGGGATTGTTAATAAAAAGATTGAGCTTACTAAATTCTATTAGGCAGGTCACTCAAAATGTCTTTAATCTGTGACAATGAGTTTTATTATGCTTACTGTGAACACAAACAGATTAGATCTTAAGCTTTATTTAAACTCAATAATGTAATTCACAAACTCAGTAATATAGGCAGGCTCAGCTTTTTATGGATCAATTAGATTTATCCCTTAGTGGCAGATAAAGTTACATATTTATTCTGCTGGTATGCGAGAGTATTATCTGGGCCAGCTAGTGTGTGTGCATGCTGCAGTACCTTTTTAATGAGAGACCTGGGTTGCTGCGCACTCAGCTTCCATATGCAACACCCCCCACCCCCCCATCCCCTTCTGTTTCTCTCTCCTGACAGGTCGTTGGAAAGCAGGTCTTAACAGGGGTCCCTGTTGCCCAGCAATGCAGGCGCTTCATATCGGCACTACACTGTCTTTTCAAATTCATATCTCCCTCGGGTCCCGTGGGTGGCAGCTTTGGATGCAGCCTAATCAGAATTCTCCTCCTTGTGAGTCCACGTTGTGTAAAAGTGCCTGTGTCTGTGTGTGGGAACGTGTGTGTGCTTGTAATGGATAAGCATAAGAGGATAGAGCTATCTTAAAGGTCTCACATGTGGGAGCCGAGACTCCTTTCAGAGATAATTCTTGCTATGTCGTGCAAGATTTCGTCTTGACAGAAAGGTCTGGGATCATACATTTAAAAGTGCATGTGATAAGCAGGGGTGTGGTGGATCAGCACTAGCAGATCCTGAGCTTTGTGAAACAAGTTTGTAGCCATTTATTATAACCCTTTGCCACAGTTCATCAGTCACTGTCATCCTGACACCTGATGTAGGTCTGACTCTTCTCTCACATGAACAGAGGCGTGGTTCGTTAGAAATGAGAAAGAAATCTGATCTTGCTATAGTAGAGGACCCCAAATTGAATTCTTTTAGGGGTATTAGGTGATTGCTGTTCACATCTGCGAGCCTGCAGGCCAAAATTAACTGCAGTATGGACTGACGCTCATATTGACATGTTTCTTCAACTTATACCTGACGAGTCAGAGAGAAGTAAGTAACTAAAGTTATAAAGTTTGTAAACAGTAAATAAAGCTAAACAATGATGCACATTTGGAGATGAAATTTAGCATCATTTTTATAGACTAATGTGGTCTCATCATGTCAAATATGCAGCAATGGCTTTCACAGTGTAGGACACTAGCTATAAAGGGATCAAGGGGACTGCAGATGGCTGCCAGTCTTCTTGATCCAGTCTATCCCTTTGACCTACTTTACTTCTTTTATCTATTCTTTGTTTGAGTAATATGAACCTTAAGAATCTAAGATCAAAATATGTTCTGACAAATGTGAATAAAGTGTTTCTGATGATAAATAGCCCTGTAGAGTCAGAGCACTGTTAATTTGTATAAAAGATTTGTGTTTTCTTCCTCTCCATGTTTACTGAATATGGAAACTGACCGAGGCACACCAGCCTTACTAAACCAATTGAGCTGTAAAATGTCCAAAGAAATTATTACCTATAAAAATGGAGGCTTTTTGTGTTTAACACTGTGAAAGAGTATGTTTTCACCTAAACTTTTCTCCTAACCACAAGTTTTGGTGCATAAACCTTTCAGTTTTAGAAGATAGGAACATTGTGAACATTGTTTCTAGTTTCTGAAACAACTCACACAAGCCTACGTGAATTAGCATGTTGGAGTTTTTCCTCTTAAAATATGACAAAGCTGCGCCTGAAGAGGAGACATGAGTCCGCCCTCCTGTAGACTGGTTGATTAGCCATTATTACGTTGTCTGTCTCTATCAGGAAGTCCCACAGGATCCTAGTTCGGTCGTTCTCAACCACCACTCAACATATCCCATCTTGACCTCGGGACCTCCAAGTCATACTCGGCACAGATGTTCCTGTATACTATGTCAGCCACTTGGTTATGGCGTTCCACGTATGCCATAACTGCCAGAAATTTGCACCCTGCTGTTATACATTGGATTGTCTCAGGCACATCTCTGCACAGCCTGCACCTGGGGTCTTGCCTGGTGTGGTAGACCCCAGCCTCTTTCAATCTTGTGCTTAGAGCTTGTTCTTGAGCTGCCATGATTAGTGCCTCTGTGCTATCTTTCAGTCCAGTTTTGTCCTGCCATTGGTAGGGTTTTTCAAAGTCAACCACTTCTTCTGTCTGCGGGGGGTGAGGCCTGTTCTTCCATGATGATTCCTGTTCTTTCTGATCTGATCTTTTTTGGGTTTCTGCTGCCTGAGGCATTCACTTAGCACATGATTATTTGTGGCCATCTTCCTAATGGAGTCTTGGATATGTGTGTATATATATATATATATATATATATATGCACACACATTTTGAGCACAAGTAAAGTCAGAGCCATTTACTCATCTCCCTTTTCCTCTGCTGAACTTTTCAGTGGCTAATCGATGGGTGAGCAGCATTAAAGGAGATGTGTAAATGAGTCCAAACGACTGGGCATTCACAGGCCTCATTTCCTCTGTGATTAGATCAGGATCTCCTCCCATACAATGATGTTTTCATTATCCCCCACTCTTCTTTTTCTCTTCCTCCCTTTTCTACTCTCCTTTTGTCCATTTGGTGAGACAGCTAGATCCCAACAGCCCTGCACACACCTTCGTAATGAGCTAAATTACAGCTATTGAAGATTTACATTATATATACATTATATATATGTATACCTAAATATGTTTCCTCTGTCATATTATGGGGGTGTGTCTTTTCCAGTGTTGTTTTATTTTTCCTTATTTATATATATTTTATATTAAATTTTTTTCATATGTTTCACTCAGTCTCACTCCTTCTGTCTTTTTCCCCAAATGAACGTCCTTTATTGGCATGTGTTACTATGTGCAGTCTGCCAAAATGTCTGGCTTCTTGTCCCAAGTCGCACAGTGTTAGTTCCTTTTACAGACTATATTTACCTGACTGTACAACAGAAATACTTGCCATCTTCAGATATCTGCCATTAGTAGCCAGCCTGCTTGTTTTAATGGCAAGATTGTTCCTGATTGCATTGATCTAAAACTATATTTAGCAGCCAACCGCATACAAAACATTTATCAGTGTCTTCAAGCTGCATTGGCTCTGAACAGCCTGTCTGATTTTTTCCCCCTTCATTAACCTTTTTTTATCTATTTCCAAAGAACATCACTAATTATTGTTTAGTGGCTGTGCATTGTTGTAGGTTTGAACTTCGTCACTGTGGGAAACAGGGCAAATCCCCATGAGTTTTTGTTCTACAGAGCTTAAAAACTGATGGAGGAGATGAGAACATTTCAAAGAGAAGCTCTGTGGCAGCTGGATTGTTATCAAATTTCAAATAGCTGCCAGTCAGATCAGCTCACTGTTTATATTATGATTTCTCATTGATAAGATCTAAAAGAAAAAAAATGCTTTCAATTTTCTGCATATGTGTGGGTGTGGGTGTGCATGCACACATTTGTTTTAACATTGTTTTGTATTTAATTTAAACCATTTAAATGTCTGGAAGTAGCAAAAAAGATATTTGGCATTGACTGGAGGAGGACATTCTGCTGCTAGCATTAAAGTAATTATACTGCTCACATTTCTCTGGAGATTCCCATGTGGTTTAATGAACTTCCCATCCCCTCAAAATCTAGGGTAAACATTAAATACTGAATACTGAAATACTAGGAATATAACAGCACCATCCATCTATTTTCTTCCACTTAGACACTACCTGCAAATACACATGCACAGGCATTACACATCAAATTGCACAAACCCAACCATTCATATGCAGATACATAAGAGACACGCTCATTCACAGTAACAGATTTTCATCTGACATTGAGGATTAACGTGATGAGTTTTGTCTGCATGCTAAGTTAGCTTGATTAACCTAATCTTATTCTATCCTCAAGGGAGTCATTTCGATGAAGACGTCATTTCATATCTGCTTTTCCTGCCTGGACTTCTGACAGCGCTAAACTTCTATCTTAATTATTGACTTGATCTGCTGATCAGGTCCAAAATATTATCTTTAAAAACATTTTTTTTAAAGTAATAACAGTAATCTGCCTGTGTTGGTGCGATAAGATTTTGTCTGAATATGAGAAATTTAAGAATATTATTTGCTTTGTTTGTACAGTTATCAAAAAAGTATTTTTTCTCTTTGTGCTATTGCAGGTCAGAGAGTCAAAGCACAGTAAAAATGCAGTTAATGAATCAGTGTGTAGTACAGTATTCAGAACAATGTTTTCATTAGGTTCAAATCACCTGTAGCTATGATAGTTCTTTAGCTTAGTTTAAACCCTTAAGGAGGAGTCCTCAATCACAGAGCTTGTGCCACCACCTTTTTACAGAAGCCCAGAGTGAACAAAGCAAATGCTAATTATTGCCAGGGCCTTTCTTCTTTCTGTAAGATATCCAAATAACCCACACTAGTCTTTCAAATGAAAAATACACTTTCACGATTCTTTAATACTAAAGATAATGATAAGTTAAATCTTTTAGATTTAAGATTAATTCATGTTGTTCCATAAATATGGAATAGCATAAAACAGTGCTTGACCTTTAGCTGACTATTGGGATAACATCCTTCAGAGTTCAGGTGGTGAAAACCTGGTGATGGCCGATGACTAACTTATTGATTTCACCCGTTGTTGTACCTCTCTCCTGACTTCATCCATACATATTCATGATGATTATTTGAACCAAACCTGTCTTTTGTTCCATTTCTTGTGTAATTTGGCATACCTCAGCCTTTTCTCATCCATCCATCCATTCACTTCCTATCCCAGCTGACATAGGGCAAGAGGGAGGGTACACCCTGGACAGGTTGCCAGCCTGTTGCAGGGCCAACACAGAGTCACAGACGCCCATTCACACTAACATTCATACTCTCATTCACACCTATGGGCAATTTAGATTAGCCAATTAACCTAACCCCAGTAAGTGCGTGTCTTTGGATTGTGGGAGGAAACCGGAGTACCCGGGAAAAACCCACGCAGACACGGGGAGAACATGCAAACTCCACACAGTGAGAAAGGCCGGGCCAAGGTTGAATCAAACCCAGGCCTTCCAGATGGTATTCAAACCAGGGTTATAATAGTTTTGAATTTTACATTATAGTTTAGTTTTAGTTAGTTTTTACTTTTTTTTCTCTAATTCAGTTAGTTTTAATTAGTTTTCAGAGCGGTTTTTCTCGTTTTTATTAGTTTTTATTTTTGATTTCATGCTTAGTTTTAGTTAGTTTTGATTAGTTTCAGTATTAGTTTTAGTATTTTCAAACTTACAGTAATCAGGTGCAAGATTCAAGGCGCAAAAGTGACTATTGTGTAATAAAAACTTGACAAAGATACCGTTTAAAGAAATATATGCAACTACAAGTTACCATATTTGGTAATTTCCACACACTTGCTAAATGATGAAGTACTGTATAACAGAAAGGTTAAAAAGCATGATGTTTTTCCATCCAGCCAATCAGCAAAGATCAAGCTACATCATTGAACACCTCGCTTTAGCATTCAACCAATCAGCAGAGACCTGGAACACGTCAAAGTTTGTGTTTTCAAAAAAGACTCTTACGGCTCGGCTAGCTCTGCATTTATGTTCAAAACATCAAAATTAACCATGCTAATTT